>JABASD010000376.1:0-82406 GCA_019776165.1 Pogonognathellus flavescens
AGTTACTCTACAATTTAATAATAAGATATATGTAGCCGAATCTTTCGCCTCTTTGACACTGCCTACTTAACACTGTGCTTCCAAATTATTGTGTTAAATTAGAAAAGCAATGTTTTAAGTAACTCCACATTCTATTGTGCTATGAACTCTATGCTTAATTTTTTAACTAATTCGAAACAAAGTGAACCACCTTCTCAAAAACCAGTCCGAAACAAAACTGCCCGAAGTGAATCACCAGAAATAGAAGAACTGACATCAAGAAGTCCTAAAGGGCCCAACGAGAAAAGACTGAAAGGAGAGATGGGCGATATAAAAGATATAAAAGAATTCATACGAAAAGAAAATGAATCCCTCAAAGCAGAAATTGCGAAACAGCTTAAACCTCTGGAAGGAATCGTAAATGAACAAGAAAAACTGCGCAATGAAATCTCTTACTTGAAAAAAATCGCAACAGCGAAAAACGTGATAATTACTGGCTGCACTGAAGACAAAAATGAAGATGATCAGAAAAGGGAAGATTTGCTGAAAAAAATGTTTCAACACATGGACGTGGGAGAAATAAAACTAGACGATATATACCGAATAGGAAAGTACACCCCCACTGCAAACAGACCCTTGTGCGTCAAGTTTATATCCATGCTGGATAAGAAAAAAGTGATGACAAATAGAGGCAAACTGAAGGGTAGTAAAGTGTTTATACATGATGATTTGAGTAAGCAAGAACGAGAAAACAACAAAATTCTGATCGAAAAAGGCAAGGAATTAAGAAAACACGACACTGAAATCAAATTCTTCATTCGAAATGGAAAACTATTTGTTAACGATAATGGCACGAAACAGCAATTTACTGTGGAGAATGGAGCAGTTACAGCGCTTTGACGGTCAGGCCAGCTTTTACATCCGAAATTAAATGCAATTTTCAATCTTAACTCAATTCTTTACTGGAACATTGAAGGTATGACGAATAAACCAATTGACTTTTTCGATTATATAAAAAAATGCACACCCAGCATATTTGCATTGTCAGAAACATGGAGTAGTACAGAAAATATTCACAGATTTGACGATTACGAAATACACGAGCAATTAGGACAAAAAATAAATAAACATGGAAGAGCTATGGGTGGCATATTTGTAGGAGTACATAACACATTGGCTCCTTTCGTCAAAAAAGTAATAAAAAACAAATTTGCAGTTAGCTTAATTCTCCAAACCTCAAATTATGAACTACTAATAATATTTCCATACATAGCAAAGACACAAATAAATTTTCTTGAAATAATGGATTCACTTTGTAAAGAAAAATATTCACATATAATACTCATGGGAGATATGAATGCTCGCATAGGAGATAAAGTACCTACATACTCACCATAGTCCAAGAAATTCTAAAGATACAATTATAGATTACAGAGGAAAAGACATACTAGCAATAGCCGAAGACAAATCTTTGAATATATTAAATGGAACTTCTCCTGCAGACTCTAATGGTGATTATACATTCATCAACAAAAACGGTGCCAGTGTAATTGACCTATGTCTAGTTTCAGACACACTGATGCCAATAGTGAAAGACTTTCAAATACTAAACTCAGAATATTCATGTCACTTGCCTGTAAAACTGACATTTGATAAACAACAAGAAACGAACAATATAACACAGGTTAAATGCATCAAATGGGATACAAATAAAACCCATGGGTTTAACGAAATGATAAGACCAGAGCTAGAAAATTACACAAAGCAAGAGACAGACTTCACGAGCTTAAAGCGATGTATTATCAAGGTCGCAACTAAATGCAAAATAGTAACACACAGATATTTAGGAAGCCAATCTATTCGTTTTCCTACTTATTTTGATAGAATATGTAGAGACATGAAAAAACGCACTCTCAATGCACTACACAAATACAGACGGCTACGATACAATAATGATAAGGACTCTGAGCAAGGAAGGATACATTTTACTGAAGAAAGAAATACCTATAGAGAATATAGGCAGTCATGCAAGAAGAAATACTACGATAATATTCAAATCCAATTACTAAACTCCAGAAACACTAAAGATTACTATGCTGCATTGTCTATATTTCGTAAGTCTTTCAGCACAATCTCAAGCTCATGCCCAACACCAGAGATATTCAAATCATACTTTGCAAGTGTATATACAGAATCTGAATGCTCAAAAGACAACATAGCTGAAATCCAAAAGGCCGAAGTAAGCATAGAAGATTTAGATAGTGAATTTCAGTTAGTTGAATTGAACAGAGCGATTACAAAGTTATCACAGAAAAAAGCCGCAGGAAATGATACTCTACCTAATGAAATATGGAAATCGTCCGATGTCAACCTACGTCTGCTACTCTTAGACTGCATAAACAACTATTGGAGGAATGAAACTTTACCTGAAGACTGGTCGGAGATGATAATTGTACCAATCTTTAAAAAAGGAGATAAGGACAACCCAAAGAACTATCGTCCTATAACATTAGCCAATACGATACTTAAGCTATTTACTAGTATGATGACAGATAGACTGGAAAGATGGCAAATTCTTAATAATAAATCCACTGACTACCAAGCAGCCTACAAAAAGAACATGGGATGCCAGGACCATGTATTTGTATTGAATGCGATTATTCAGAAAGGAATCTCTAATAAAAAAGGAAAGATCTTTGCACTCTTTGTTGATCTTTCTGCTGCCTTTGATTCCATACCGCACAAGAGGCTATGGAAAAAACTGGAACACCTCGGATTGTCATCAAAGTTCATCAGAATAATTAAACTAATATACAAGGGGGCTAAAGCCAAAATAAGAACTAATGCAGGAGAAAGTGAATTCTTTCCTATCCAGAAAGGCGTCCTTCAAGGGGAAACTCTGAGTCCTAAACTGTTTACAATATACATAGAAGATCTTGTGAGCACCTTTGAAAATTCTTCTATACCACACATTGCAGTCGGAACAAGAAATCTACACATTTTGTTATATGCAGATGACATAGTCATTCTATCCACTAACGCGATCCATCTACAAGAAAAAATAGACGTATTGAAACAATACTTTGAGCAGAACAAGTTGAATATTAATATTAGCAAAACAAACGTTGTAATATTCAGGAACGGAAAGAGTATTCATACAAAACCTAAATTCTTTTACAGTGAAAAAGAAATTGCTTTAGTAGACTCATACACCTACCTCGGAGTGCCCTTTAGTGGAAACTATAATACAATTGACACATTAAAGTACTTTATCGGAAAAGCTGAATCCTCAGAGTCAAGTCTATTCCATTTGTTCTACAAATCAAAATTACGTACTTTTACGAACAGATATAATTTGTTCAATTCTTTAGTTCGGTCTGTTCTACTCTATTGTTCTTCTATATGGGGAATCAAAGATATGGAGAAACTACAAATATTTCAAATGAAATTTATGAGACGGCTTTTTTCATTACCACCATGGACTCCACACTGGATGCTTCGCCTGGAGACCCTCATCACTCCAATTCAAGTGACAATAATCAAAAATACACTAAAGTACTGGTACAAAATAGTCAGTAAACCAAATGACAGTTTGATTTATCAAAGCTATAAAAGTATCTCCAAAGTCAAATCTAACAACTGGTACGTACAACTTCAAAATTTGTTAAATACCTACTCAATAGACTCTATCATACAGCTGGAGGAAGAAAACATAGATAAATCAACATTCAATGGAAAATTAAATGAAGTTCTGCGAACAGTTTCTGACAAAATACAGTGCAATGATATTAGGGAAATGCAAAATTTGAGACAAGAAAGTAAGTGCAAATTTTATGCTGATAACAAAACACATGTGTTGCAGCAAGATTATTTAGACTACAACCAAGACTGGAACATTACAAAATTGTTTGTGCAATTAAAATTCAATCTGAATCATTTAACGCTTACTGGAGTGAACATGAAGTTAGGTGCACTTGAAAAGGTGTACAATAGTGAACTGAGTGGAATATGTAAACTCTGCGATTTAAATAGAATTGAGAATATTGACCATTTACTATTGGCATGTCCATACTATAGATTTGAAAGAGTTTCTTTTTGTCAAAATCTGAATATATATCAATACATAGATTTATTCACCAATGTAACAATTGAGAAATTAATTCGTATTTATGCATTCTTTAAATATGTGTGTGTAGCTAGGAAAGACTTCTTTATGCAATCGGATTTTTGTAAATAACCTATGATGCAATTATTCAATCAATAACCAATCAATAACCCTAGACCATAACTCTTTTACACATACCATGAACAAATATTATGTGAAAAGATGTAAAGGCATTGGCCAAATCGTCTGAATAAATAACTATATTATTATATTATATATATTCTAGTTTTCTAGCGTGCCCACCATTGAATGAACCATTTGTACGCAACAGATGATTCAGTTGGAGTATTCAGCTGTACACACTATAGTAAAAGTCTTGCCAACTTTTCGAATGTTACGCAAAAGTAAAGTTTAGAGCATTGTGTGCAGATATTCTCCGGGTTTGCACAATGTCTGGCAAACTGGCAACCTAAGTAATTTCACTTAAATGCTTTCACATAAGGACTTACTCTCTTTGCAGTCAAGTTGCACTATGTGTGTCACTTCACTGACACGAACATGCTAATATTTATAATTTATTTTCTAGACGCAATCAACTGATTGCACTTTCTATTTTGAAGAGTTTACTTGTACTAGTAGTGGATAAACAAATGACGCAATAATATTGTATTCATTGTAATACTACACTAGCTATTGTAGTAGTTTTCATTCCTACATAATATTTGTGTTTATGTATGAAAGAAATGAAGTTGCAATGTGCATTCTCATATAAAATGCGAGATTGAGAAACAAGAACAGTCTTATTGAAAAAAGCTTCAAAAGAAGTTTCAAAATCCAAGACAAACAGAAATGTAGCCCAAGGTATTGTGAATTAGTAATTGTAGAACTAAATACATTATACCTAAGAATAGATTGACTTCTTGACATTTCGAATTGGAGACAAAAGCAGTTGTTGTTAACTAAAATTTAGTTTTACCCTTGTTTAAAGCAATAAGTTTACATTGTTATACGAATATCTAAAATAATTCAGTGATTCCTTTTATCCAATAGTCAAACAGGAGCAAACAATCCTGAAATGGGAATCTTAAGTGTTTTCCCAGTATTCCCAGTACGAGAAACGCGATAGCTATCTTACAAAATGGCCTAGTAAAACAATGCCTAAGTTCACATCATAATTAATTCACTTGTATTACTCTCCCCTTTGGAGTGTATTTACCCAGAGCTGCAACAGTAAATGTCGCGTCTCGATCTTATAAATAAACGATCGAATTTTGTATTGTTTTTTTACGAAAGGTCCACATTGATTGTTAGTTAAATTGCTGCAGTGCAGTATGCACTTCTAGCAGGGCACATACGATACATTCATCGGTCTATCAGTAGTATTTATGGTGGTTACGAAAAAGAAGCGAAGAATGCAAGCCTCAAGAGGATAGACATTCGGTTAGCCTAGAAAAGTGCTAGTCTTTTGAGGAGACAGATCAATGAGCAGAGTTATTACGAAAACTTTAGGCTAAAGTGGTACGGGTTGACTAAGCAAAGGAAACAAACAAAAAACGAAGGTTTCTCCGGGAGCGAAAGCAGCAAACTTCTTTAAACTTTATTACGGCCGGTGTAAGTTTTAGTGAAATTCAAGTCATGCTGGTACTTGGCGAATGTACGTTAACTATTTGTAATTTATTGATCGTGAGTCAATGTAAGAAAACATTTATCGTTTTATTTCTCTTTTGATTTACTCACTCCTAGCGTACCGTTCAACCTAATACTACTAAATTTAAAATGACCTCATAAAATATACTTAAAGGACCCCACATATTGTACAAACCAGAACGAACCAAACAAACCACTTTAGTTTTAGAGTGGAATGGAGTAGGTGAATGATTTCTCGCTCGTCGGAAGTAAATCAAAGGTGAAATTTCATATAAGACAATGCTATTAAGTATAAAATATGCAAAGATATAGAGGACCTTAAATAGTAAATGTCTGCCACCTCAAACTGCCAACTTTCACTTAAAAGCATGGATGAAAAAAGTAAAAGATTTCTTTTAACTTGAACACACTCCTAATGCCATGCATGACCCCTTTTCAAAGCCTATTTGCATAATATCATAAATATTGTAGAAAGCATGGCTAGTATTACTATGTTCGGATTTTGACATCCATAATTTACAGAAAGGCATTCACGAACACCAAAAGTTGAGGATACAAAACAGATGTAAACTACTTTATTTATTTAACAAACATTTTTCTTTTGAACAGGCAGCTACTTGTTGTAGACTCGTTTATCAACGCACACCTTTTGAATATTGAACTGTTATATCATTAATAAAACGCTATATTTATTTTTGAGCTGTATAAAGTAAACTTGTATCTTTCTATCATACTACTTAGGTATACTTGGTAGTTCATTTCAAAGCGTATACATTTATATTAGGAGATGAGATAAATTAGAAGCTCTACTACCTTGTTAAGATTTTGCCAGATTAGCACAGATCCACGATTTATGACAAAAGATTACCACAAAATCTAGCGTTTTGAGGTTTTAGGTGACAGACAGACTTACAGGGTAACTACTCCCGCAGCCACAACCTAATACCAAGTTACTAATATTTGGTCATGGAATTCATTTTCAGAAAAGCCTGCAGTTTATAAATGTATATTTGTGACGGTTATTACGATTCAGACGATGCCTTAGGTCCTGAGTCCGACTTCTAAGGACTTTCACTTTACTGAAGTAACTTGTGATGAGAATCGCTTAACAGATGCTTGCTTTGCTTGCCTTAGGATTAGAAATGTACTTTCACATAGTACTTGAGTAAACAAATAAAGGCGTCGTCAATTCTATAACGTTTCTCTTCCAACCGTGAGTAAAGAATGAGTAGTGAGCAAAATAAATAAACTGAAGTGGTGACACATAACTTCAACCACTGGCTACAATTAGAGTCCCACTATTTTTTCTTGACTGCACTCACTCTCCTGTGTACTTCATTTATAATCTACTCACGTCTTACAAAACAAGGCATAAGAACAAATCGCACACGCTTTCTCTATTTACATTATGAGAGTCATAAATGTATTACAAACGCCTACACTGTGAGCTGCATATGCTCTGCCAAAATTAATACACGCTTAGTCAGATAATAATCTACCACTACATATATCCATCGAAATGCTGAGTTTGTTGATTTTTCGTGTTACAAAACACAGAAATATAAAAAATCAACAAGAAGGACAATCCCAGGAGGAGCCATTACTGTTATTAAAATCTCCATGTCACTGCCAGCTTAGCTTCAGTCCTTCAACATTTGACTTACGTAATTGCAAGCAAAATAAGCTATTAATTTCAATTTTCATTATATTAATGTGTCAGGGCTACACTACAAATTTCACCTTCCATCTATCTAATGTGAGTACATTAGCATTAAGATTCCATTTTATGTTAATAAAAAACTCGAGAAAATGGATTTTACCGTATGTGTACTTTCTCACATTTTATGTTCATTTATTTTCGTCTTTCTCCTTGTTTTTGTGTTTTCCACTCATAAATTAAGGACTCGTATGTTTATAATTTTTGACAGGAACATGTGTAAGAAACATTTGCAAGTAATGAAAAAAACTGGTTTAAACCGAATATACTGCTAGTAGGAGACGAGCAAAATTGTGTTTTCATTTTGCCAGTAGTGAATATGGCACTTATTTTCTCTCTGGAGCAACCAACAGCAGCTTTGTGGATTGAGTAATATGTTGATACTGTTTCTACATAGTGAAACTCACTGGTGAGAGGCAGGGCCGCTTTGCCTCTTACTGAAATAGGTTCAAGGGAGTATAATCATTCATTCTGACTCTGCAGTCATCCATCTAGGCAGCTGATTGAAAGAGAGTGCGTTGGAGAAAAGAGAATCGCTGAGTGGACTTGACTTGACATAAGCAAGGGATACAACAGAAGACATGAGCTTGCAAAAGGAATCCTTAGACGCAACTTGATTCTTTATGGATTTTATTTATTTCCCCTTGGGGATTTTACTTACCACGAGGAAAATAAAGTGGCAGGGAGTGCTAGGCTTAGGTCCAATAAAAGACTTTGTCATGTATTCGCATGCCTTGTCTGCCACAAGGCAGCTGCCAAATAAAAATATCTATCGTGTGGATCCACGTTGCTATTGTTCGTAGTTATTAACCTTTTCGCTGCTTTGCAATTTTTCACTCACTTTTCTATGTCTATGTCATAGCATTGCCATTGCCATCAGCACTGGTACAGTAGTGAGCCCATTCAAAAAACCAGGACTTAGCACAGACGCGCTCATACTGCACGATTATATTTATATCCAGTCAAATAATGTTTTAGAAAGAATTATGAGTAAACACAAAAATAATGGTCGCTTGCCAGACGTTATAGTTACTTATTACACGTAGACTTTTACGTTGTAGAATGTTTGCAGTGATTTTACTATGTGCCTGCTAAAGAAAGTTGCATGTACACGGAGAAAGTACAAGGCAGAGCGGTGATTTTCAGTGCAAATGGGTTAATGACATTGTTCGATGTTCAGTCGTCGGTTTATGTACATAGAAAAAAGAAGAGAAATATATTCACAAGGAAAAGCAAAGCGGTGAGACCAATTGAGCCTTGGGTTAACACAAGTAGTGCAATTTGCAGAGCTGAAGGAATTTTTTTGGTTTCCTTTAAAGTACTAAACCCATACAACAACACAGAACATTCTAACTGAGCGTAATGTGTTACATATTTTTTTCTAGCTGCGACACAGTGCTATTACGAGTTATTCATACGAGTGTAGTTTGTACATAAGTCTTCAACTCAAATCATTAGCAACAATGACATGCCTGAAAGAAAATCCTTCTGAGTTTACAAAAACTCGTCCACTGTTGTAAAAAAGAGGATTTGGTAGTTTCAGGTTCTAGGTAATGTGCTCATGTAATGTTCTCTTATACGTAGCTCAAGCTCCACAAAACCATTTTAAGCGTTTAGCTATAGACAATTTCTTCCCAACGAGCTGTCATATAATATTACTTGTTACGTGCAGGTTCTAATATTACACTACACGTTTTTCTTGGGGTTACGTATAATTGAATATGTTATGTGCTGCTCATTTAGTGGATATTTATATTCAAATGTAAATATAGAAAGGTGCTTCTTCCTATATAACAACACAAATCTGCAAAGTAAATATATGACATGAAATACTAAATTGTTGTAGCTTGTAAAGCAATGTATATGTACTATGTACATATACGTACCTGTAACTACCATGGCACTATACCAAAAAGACACATTCATGCCGGAAGGATCAGCTTGTGTACCTACAAATAAGGCTTGTCAGTCCGTAATAACTACTACTGTGGCAGAATGCCAAGTCTGAGGTAAACTGGTAAAGAGAAATGTTATTTCCAATAATGGCTTGCGCACTTACGTCAATACATTTACTTGGATTACTGCCTGTACTATTATTTTATTAGTCCTGCGGTCAAGGTTTGGAAATAGATGAAAGCCTTTTATTAGTACAACAAACATGTCTGAAGATCAGTTTTACATATTAAGCATAGAAGTATACCTAAACAGACATGAAAGAGTTACCACGTTGACAAAGTGAGGAAATGAAGTATAGAATGAATAATAGAAAAATAGAAACCCAAAGTAAACGTGTATTACTTATTCATACTTTTCACTGTTGAATGAAACACATGCACTTTCCTACCGCAATTTATCAAGCAGACTCCTAAAATTCTGTAAAGATTCCAGGTTACCAAATACTAAAATGGAGGTCGGCCTGGCTATGATATATTTATTTAGGATTTTTGGAATACTGAAACCCAGGCAGTGCATATTTTATACTAACGAAGTGTGGTGTACTCCCGACTCCCTATACGGCAGAATAATATGGCATATGACAATGTCGTTCGTGAATGTTGAATATTAAGGCAAAGTGAACCGATGTTGATAGTCTGGCGGTGGTGGAGCAGAGCACAGCACGCTTCATAAAACATAAATGGACGTAAATGATTTAACATGCAATATGGTTACCTGTATAACGACTTTATCATTTCATTCAATCTAATAACCATCATTTGCTTCATTCAATTCACCAGTGCCAACTGCCAAGTAACACAGTAACGGCAAACCGAACGGAACTATGTCTTTAATAGCGACTGTCGTTGTGTAGTCTTCGATGTCCTGCTGCTTTCATAAGAAATTACCCATGTTGTACTTTCACTACGAAGGAAGGGGCATACCAAGAGAACTGGAGCCACCGCAATATACAGGAACACAAATCAGAATTAGAGCTCTATGTACAATTCACCTATATAGAAACACAGACGTTGTGGTCGTGTCACAAATTTGGAAATATGGATTTATTCTTCATTAATGGATATAAATTATAGGTAGGTACATCTACAGCTTCATTGCTATTATTACTGCCTGCTCTGACAACAATAATGTCATTGTGTTTACTTCAACAATACAGACACTAGTAGATGTGGGGTTGACGATTTATATCTTACAAGGTGGTGGTGCGCTTGATTAGCTTTTCACAGAGGTTATTTTATGGAACACCAAACTGTGAACTTGTGAACATTCAATCAATCCCTGGCATAATATTCAATTTGATGGTGTTGTCCTCATTTTACTGTTATTACAAAATTTGATTTCTGAGTTCATTAATTGTTCTCTGCTGAATGATACATTTAGGGAGTTCGAGAAGGGACTAGATACACTACCATTTAAAATTCAGTAGTGTTGATAACCTTATGTGAATTATTAATTAATAGGTGGAGCATTGCACGGAATTTCCACTCATTAACATTTTAAAGTTGAGCGAGACAAAGACAACTCTGCTCCATAAAAAGCCTGTACATAAAGCTATAGTTACCTGTAAATATAATATGACTTGCTACATAGCATACTTGTCACTCGGTAGTAAAAAATATCGTAGATTTGACCATATCATGTGAATTTACAAGAAAAGAAATGTGTAAGGTAGTGACAGTGCTGTGTATGCATGTCATCTATACATGCTATTCAGATTTATATTCAGACAACTGAACTGTAATCAGTCTGTCTTGGTATATTGAACTGTAACAACTGAAAGTAAGCACACAATAACACTATACATAGCTTAGTTAGATGATATCTTTCTATTTGAATATTTAAGCACCGATTCAGTAAGTATTGTAAATTGTAACCTTTTGTCAACATTGAACTGTTATCTATAGTTAGAGCTTCAGCTCAAACTTTACAGCTTCAATTTTTATATCAACTAAAGGGGAGTAATTTTGAAATAAATGGAGTTACTATGATTTATATCGCCCGAATCTGCCTTTATCTTTTACTTCATGTGATTTTAGGTCTCAAGGGTTTTAGATCGGCTAGGTGAGCTTCTTTAAGTGTTTAGGAAAATGCATTTTCAGGTAAAAACTGCCAACCACAAATATAAATTCTGCAGGAAATATTCAACATGGGCTGAAGAAAAAAGAATTTAACTAAATAAATGATAAAATTTTTGGACCACCAATGCAAGTTATTAAAACTTTGGTTATGTTTACAAAATTATGACACAATGACAGCATCTGATATAGGTTAGGGAGGTTGGCACATACTGAATTACTAATATGAATGCCTACCAATGTGACAAGTGTTTCAGGGGGTCGAGGTGGATGAATAATAAAGGATGCAGCAACTACGCAAAATTATGTGTGCTAGGTTTCAGTTGGAATAGGCCATAAAGAGACTGTCCGATAAGAAAAGAAGGTTTAAATATATGAAAACGGTACTGTAAAATGATTTAGGTAAGTACAAGCGCAATAAAAGTATTCAGGCTACTTCCAACTAGTTAAATTTATAAATAGTCCATGTTCACAAAAAAGATCTCAATGGCCCAGTCCTTCATACCATTGTTCATAAAGAGGACAGAAGGCAGTACAATTTCGTGTTACTATTGTCGAGAGTAGGAAAGTCGGAGTATAAAAATGTCTTATTTTGTAAGATTAATTGAAGGCAGCCATATAGGAAAGGAGAAAATGACGTTAACAAATTAGGAAACAAGGAATGCATTGTATAACCAAAATCCTTTATGTTATGTGGTTATATGCTTGAATGACCATTTCAAGCGAATATTGTCGTCGCCCCATTTAAGATTAATGTAAAAAGCTGTAAAATACAAATGGTCTCTACATTTACTTGAAACTTTTCATGCACTAATGGTAAGTATAAGAGCACCATAAGATTTCTTTTGTCTTTTTGTTTAACAATAGCTAGATTACACAAAGCGCTTACTTACTACGTATACATTGATAGAGGATTACGTTTACGCAGAATGCTAGGGCAGTTAATTTAGCATAAAAGGAAAGTAATGGAAACAATCAAATTATACTGAAACTTGCATTAGCTGTAACATAAATACGAGAGAGACTAGACCTATATAACGACTATTTTGTCATCACTATACACATTTTCCACAAAATGAGTCTAATTTTAGATTTAAATTAAAAATAAGCCTTTTAGGCAAAGTCATTCAAATGTTATAATAGTAAATTCAATTGTGTACATCTTAAAATATAATTCCTAACAATTTTTTGCAAAGATAATTTTGCAATGCGCTGAATGAGTAAACTACTTACACGATGAAAAGGAAACTCCATCTTTATATCTCAATAGCACAGCAACTCCATCATTTCATTTATTTTTGAGCAGTATGCGTTTGAAGTAAATATTCAATATGTTGCATTTTTCATAATCCAAAATCTTCATTCTTTTAAAGCTTTCATACAAACTTGTGAATTTATATTAGGTATAAATACTTGGAAGTTTTTGTTTAAATACCGCCCACAGCAAAGAAATCTGTTCTCAGTGAATATTTAATTTTCTTTAATCTTTCCTCTTTTCCCATAAGGAGAAGGTACCAGCGCAGTGCGGTGAGAAAATGACGTGAAGTTAAACAAATGTTTTCGTTATCCCTATAGAAAGGTGATTTTAACCATTTCGTGAATTATATTATGAACTTTGTACTTTACAGTCGCACTACATACGGTTTCCCCGTCAGGCATGAATAATGCATTAACAATGTAGATAGTGTGGAGTGTAGTACGTATCCAATTCCAAGTAAAGCTGATTTGTCGTACGTACAGCACTCTTACTATTTGATCTTTTCCATCCCAGCGTGTAATCAGTTGCTAATAATTAAACGGTAACTATATAAGAGTATTCCAAATCCCATTACAATACACTGAATACACCGTGAAACTACATTACAGGCAAAGCTCACAGAATATAAAATTACTGATACCCTGAAACTTTACAAGAAAGAATACCAGAGAGTCGATTAAAACCCAAAGCTACAGACTAATGAAATATATTAGATAACACAACACCCAATTAGTACAAAGAGTGACTATAGCAAACAAATTGAAAGGGAGAAGTTATATGTATACCGTTCTGCGGAATCATTATGTACCAGAGCGTAACCCTAGCCTTAATTTGTATAGTTCAATCTTGTATCCCGGATTCGGATGATGCAGATTGCGCTTGTTGATATACTTTTAGTTATTTAGGTATTACTATAGATGCGCACAGTACAGATAAGAGTTTGGTTACGTTGTTCGTTGTCTTCACATTTTTGGAGGATTGATTGATTGAATGTGGAAACCCACTCAACGTTTGTTTGCAATACACTGCTACTGTATTACTCCTACAAATAGAACCTGTACACTCGATACGTGCAGTGGTAGTTTGCATAATCCAATGACAACTATACTGTAAAGTCATTACTAGAAACATTTAAAGAAAGAACGCACACAGTGGGAAAGGAAAAGCAATAGAAAGCATTGGCTGATTATTTCGTCCATATACTGCTGACGTACTAGGTATGGTAGCAGCTACCAGCTACAAAATAAAATGATGATACGACGGCACTACTACCATTTCATTTGTGTGATTCTTGTATGCCTATATAAACAGTTGACGTGAAAGGGGAAGAAGTACAATGGCAGACATAGTATGTGACTGTTATTATTAGAGTGAGGTGAGAGTAGTGATGTATTATATTATAATGATCCAAAGTATTATGTTCACAACAGCCCATCATCGTGTCGTATTCGCCCACTATGCACTCCGAGAATCCGTTCTGTGAGTCTTTCGTTGTTTTTACACCCGACGACCGACACAATCTACAGGTTTCAGTCACGTCAGCTATTTCTATTTCTTATCCTTTACTCGCTTAGCTTCCTTCGCTCGCCGTTGTTCATGTTGCTTAACTTGACAAGACTAGGCTTCGTTTCCGTTCCATTCTCTACATACTCCTTGTGCATTCAGACTTCCATTGTACTTGCTCTCACTACAACTGTACTTCTCCACTACACAATACTCATACACACTCCGTCTTGCTTTCTAATGGTAAGTAGACGAAAGAGAATAATGTAGCTTGTACAAATGTCAGTTTGAATGTACGAATGTCTGTCTCAGCAGGCTGGTTCTCCTCCAACATATTATACTTACATATACTCCAAATATCTCCACCATGTACCAAGAAAACGCTGGAGAGAAAAGTAAGCTCCAGCTTTCCCCGGTCGATATCGTTATTACACTCAAAGGTATTTGCTTTGGATTTCTCTTGCTCTCTTGCTTGTGCATTACAACATGCAGTACTCTCCAACATGTAATGCATGTTGCTTTGCTGGAGTGTGGTACACATTCTGGGCTGCCTTACTAACACTGTACAGACTAGAACAGTTCTGGAGAGTGTGTCAGTAGTCTGTACTGGGAACTATATACATAGACTGACAGATTCATGGGTGAAATATATTATTTTCTATTTTCCGGACTAACCTACCATATCTTCATAAAATGTACAGTACTATTACTCATGGTGTAAAGTACTATGTGTATGCACTGTGTATATATTATTTTTACATTGCTCGTTACTACTGATATAAAGATAAATATTATAACAGGAAATATACATTCTGTGTACTACCACACTATAACCACCCAAAGGCTTTACTCAACTGGCCCTTTTCTTAATCCATTACTTAAACTCGAAACACAATTCTCCTTCTCACCATTATTCTTGACTTGAGCTACAGCTTCCGTTCAGGTACAGCTCAAGGCATTTTTTTAGTTGCAGCAGAAGTATAAACGGTGTGGTATTGCAATACATACATTTTCAGTATTGTACTAGTGTACTAGTATGTGTGTAAAGTATAGGGCTGGAGTCCGGGATGGTAATCCTAGTTTCAGCACGTTAGCTCAGAATCAGATTCGCCATTCAACGGAAAATTCAACTTTCGCAAAAGATTGTACCTATTTGTACTTGTGCTCTTTTACTATAAGTATAATGATGATAATACTAGTAAGTAGTAGAGTGTGGTAGTACTTAGGTGTTTCTGCCTTTGTACTGATATTTGCTGAGCTGGCAATACTCAGGAGACTTTTGTTCATCTTAGCTTTAGATTCAAAGAACCAATCTACAGAAAGATAGTAAGTACTTACTTATTTAATATATATTTATGTTTCCGATTTTCAGATTGTGTGCTTTCGTACTATACGTGTGTAGTTTTTTACGTTTACTGCGATACTATTCTTTATTCTCTAAGCCAGTTACTTACGCGAAGGCTTATGTACTATACAAAGAATGTTTGTATTATTACCAAGGCAGGGTATGAATTGTTATTGGAATTGTTGCATTTCTTTCTTAGACAAGGGCAAAATCGTTTTGTGTGAAGTATGAAACATCGTTATTCGTGAGTGTTTTAATACAACTGCTTGTTATTTTGTTGTGTGACTATCCTTATTGTTTAAAGGAGGCTGCGTACAAAGTGTGAATCGAAATATATAACAAATAACAAGTTGTACTATCATATGGAAATGGTGTATAGATATGGGAAATAAACGAGATTTGTTGGGGTAGTTATTAGATAATGGTAGTTTGAAGTAGTACTGTTACGTATGGACTTGGAGAATAATATTGCGAAGAAACTAATAGGCTGGAGAGAGTGTGAAAGGATCACGATATCACGAATGTTAGGAAAGACACTGGCATCGAATGCCATTATTTTCTATTGTTCCTTATTCGGAGATTGCTTAAAATCTTGCAATTCCATTTTCTCTGCTGCTGCTACTGCAATTGTAAATGGAGGAAAGTGGGTGAGAGGTGAGAACGAAATACACTATAGTCTCATCTCAGGTTTTCTGATGGTGGCTTTGAGCCATTATTATTGCTCGCTTTAACACAAGTGCAGATATAATATCCTTACTTTCTGCAATTTGTATCGCCATGCCTATTTCCACTTTCAATCTAGACCATTTTGATGTTAGTGCAATGAAACCAGTTCTATAGCAGTGGCATCGACATCTGTAAATAATGTGCTATGTAAAATTGTTTCTTAGGTTTAGCTCGAAAGGTAAGCGAAACTGAGCTAACTCAATGATGAGATGAGAACCATTTTTCTCTTTCAGAGTTTGTGTTCAATGCACTTAATAAATCTGAAATAAAGCACTACCTTTTGATTGTAAAAAATCACCGAGAATTTTGTTAAATAGAACTGACACGTTTCTTGATTACAAAGATGTTTTTCGATTTACTCACATAATTTGTCGGTAGTAATCTAACACATGACAATTAGTTCATCATATTCCCTGATCATACAAATTATTCTATAGCTGTCTGTAAGTGTCGAAACCAGCAATAAACGAATTACGGTTTAAATAAAGTCTGGGAAGAGCAGAACATAATGCACTTACAAGTGGTTCAGCTATCACTAGTGTTGTTTTACTTTATACTCACAATCAGACACATTAAATCTTATATTTTATGTGTCTGATTATCACTTACGTACTTAGGATGGCCATGTAGACACAAAGATTTAGCGTTTGTTGGGTTGTTCAATACAAATAAAACTAGTACATATATTTTAACAAAGTGTAGCAAATTGCATGTTGTTAAAAGGATACACAGTACTGGAGTCTGGATTATATACCAATGATAATGTTCTGCTCAGAGACTAAGATGACAAAAGCTGTAAAATGTTATTGCTTGTTCATACACGTTATTGGGCTCTTAGATTCACTTTTACTACGATTTTCAGAAAACAAACACTGATTCGCATCAACTAAATGCAATGTACTAAGCCTTAGGCATAAACAATGCTTATCCGGTACAAAGCCAGTCCTGTAAGTATACATAGTATCACAATAATTCGTAGTATAATCAATCTACAGGTACGAATTGATAATGCGTATCAAAGTAATTACTTTGCTTGCAATTCTAATTTATTCAAATTGTTGAATAGAAAAGTGCCTACATTCAGTTTCCTTTAAATTATTATCAGAGTCTGCATTGAATAAATTTTGTGTAAACGGATGTATTCATTGAAGCAATCCTATTATAATATCGGTCACATTTAAATTCATCCCTCCCATTAGTAGTCAGACATCAATTGAGTGTAGTATACACAAGTAGTCTGTATCCTGAATATATATTATAACTGCAACCTATATAATGTTAATGCTGTAATGTGCACACGTATCTACCTATATTATGAGATATGTACAACGCATCAAAATGTATCTACCTACATCTATTTGTACTTACGCATTATGCAATGCACTAAAAAACTTTTGAGGACTTTCGAACTTGAATCTCATCAATGATGTTGAACTTCTTTCGAGCTCTCTTTCACTGCTGCTACTAGTTTCAGTTGGAAGTTTCAGTTTCTAAATATAAGCATAATACAACGGAATTTGGGAAAATCGATGATGGATTTGGGAGATGCGTGGGAAAAGGTTGAAACCTGAAAGAGCTTGAAAGGTGGAGAATGTACTTACCTTTCTCTACCTCTCAGTGACTTTTACTTACATTTTTTGTACGAAGCTGTAGGTTCTAAGTATTACAAGTCTAAGTCTATTGTATTGAATTGTTGTATTTCCAGCTCCGTTTTCAACAAAAGGTTTGAATTTGAAGAGCCTTTATGTAAACGAGAACAGCACAGTAACTAACTTTACGAAAACCTGTTAAAGCCGTACAGGTTTGTAGAAATGAAAGTGAGCAATGGGATACAATTTATCAAATAGAACTTTGTATGATTCTCTGCTAAGTCTCTATATTCTATCAGAAATCGTCATATTGATTATAAGCATAAAAGTATTATAGTGACAACTTCTTAATAAAAATAGTATGAAGAATAGGAAGACTTTCCTAACATTTTCATCATCGTCTTACAAACCACATTCAGTGGATCTGTGAGCCTCATCAGTATTTTATCCTACCATGTCACAGAGCTTACTTGTAGAAGTATATAGCTGTAATATTTATCTGTTTACTGTATGAAATCCTAATGAGAAATGCACATGTGTCTAAGCAGAGCATTACTGTATACCGGGATAGTACGTGGTATTTCATTTTAGTACGACAATCTATACGGATATAAGTTTCTGGTAAGTATTTCAGAGAAATCACTACTTGGGGTGTAACGTGTAACTACCATAAAATATCGTAAAGGAAGGAGAAATTCAGTGATATTAATTTATAAAAGCCACGGACTGTCGAGCACCCTGAATGACTGTTCCTATGTGATGGAAGATAAAAGAGAAGCTATTTTAGTGGTCATGTATCTTGCGCCTTGAATCAGTCAAAGGGCGTTTCGTTACGAAGAAGTTGCCTTTGCTGGAGTCTTTATTCGACCCAGAACAGAATCTGCTAAAGTAAAACAAACTATAGCGAAACCAACAGCTTTTATTTTCTTTAGCTCTATAGTTAATGTATTTTCTGTACACGCTTCATTTATTTCTTATGGCCCCACTTGCTTTCTCTCATCACATCACTTTTTATAAGTATTTCGATTATAACAATCTCTTTGTCAATACCCTCATCTTTTCTTGGAATACTTTCCTCAAATGTATTTAAGTTCTTCTCGCATCGCGTCCGCAATGTTTCTACACGAGCCATCATCTCGCATTATATAAATAAAGAGATAAATTATTTTCATTATAGTTTATTTCAATAGTGTAATTACAGAAAGTTACAAACTAGAGATACGACTTTCCTTGAACAAGAATGCGAGAAAAGCTTTAAATGAAAATTACAGCTTTGCCAGCTCTTTAACTCGCAAAGACTTCCATCGGACTATGAAATGCTTCTTTGGCATTTACTTATAATAATACTTATGTCATTTGTGTATTCACTACTATAGTAGTATACTGGGATCGATATAGGCTTAATACCAACTTTTAGCTATTTTCTTTTCCCTCGAAGTCAACAGCAATTGAAAGGAATTCAATTTAATTTATTTCCTTGTGACACAATCCCAAGGAATTGAGGTCGCAACTGTAGTAGCAGCAAAATTATAACTGTCTATAATATTTTTATCGTTTCTCAACCACATCAACCGTAAATGCAACATTTCTCTCCTCTTATTTTGTGTTAGTAGTCAAATTCATCAATATAAAAGCTATTCTCCTCGAAGAAACACATAAATACTGCGTTAATAAAATGGGTCGACATATTTATTTAACCATTTTAGAGAAGACCTATAAGCCATAAGCGTGTTAATTTTTTCCTTCTCGTCGTAGCTTTTCTGGGAGAATAACAAGTATGTTTTACAAATGTGATTAGCTGCTGTTATAATATGAGATGTATTCAGGGTTGAATTAGGATTTTCAACAGAGAGAAGAAAATCTTCAACTAAATAAGAGCACCTCAGATTACAGAGACAACATAACAACTATGCATTATTTAATCTAGTACTACTTTCACACACAATCAACTTGTTAGGACGATATAATTATGTTGTTGTTACTTATTAGTGTGAGTCGTGAGCTGGATGTGCAGTCTTAAAAGGAAAACAGCATCTGTAAACTATCTGTAGTGATGATAACAGTGATAATTTAGACAAAATATCATGTTTTGTGTAAGTTGCTTATATTGTACTTCAAAACTAAAAATAAATTCATTCCCTTAGAGCTTATTAGAAGCTGGGCTTTGCAGTAACTTCTAATGATGTCTTAATGATGGTGTAGGAAGATGTCTTTGTAGTAAATCCAAACAACTCCAGTAAAATTACTGTCTTTCAATTCTTTTAATATAAGCACTGGAACACAGTGCTTATTAACAAAATGACAACTTGAGAAGGTCACGATGTAACATCTATAACTTGTTTTATGAGTTTTGCTTGTCAGACAAGTCAGTCGTCACAAGATTTCTCCATTTTCGTCTTTCTTTAACTTTCTATGCTAAATATACGGTGACAGAACAACTCACAAATCCCTCTTGAGCATGCCATTCTTTTCTACAGTAGAAGGATACTTGTACAAATGAGAGCGTTTCAGAGAACCTCTTCTTGTACTAACAAAGCGCTGCACAAGGGAACGAAAAAGGTCTACACTGCTATATTTTATGTACAAATTGTTTGTCACTTTCTGTTTACTTCAAAAATGTGGCATCATTTCTGGTTGTTGATTTAAAATTACACTGTGTGCTTTATGTACTTTCGGGTTTCTATGCATCCGATGTCTATAAGATATTAATAGCCCAGTTTGATATTCTACTTGCAATTAGACAACTCACTTTACATACCTAATATGTTTAATGTAGTGAATAGCCCACTTTCTTCTTTCACAAAATCGACACGGGCTTTCGAAAACTATCTAGGGATTAAAAGATAAGTAGGTACTTATGTGAGCAGCAAACGCATCAAAAACTCTTCCAAAGAATTTGCATGCTTTTTTCACTTTTAAAATATTATCTTTAAAATATTCCTTGTAAAGGGAATAAGGTTGCTTAAAGTTTCAGATTCAAAGTAGGTGAAAGTTCGAGAAGTGTATAATAGCTAAGATTGACGTATGTTACGTTGACGAGTGATGTGGTGCCAAGTTGGAAGTTATCTTAAATTTGAATTTACAAAGCAGGATTTCAATGAACACATGCAGTCAAAAGTTGAAATGCGTAAGAAAGAGTGAGAGCTTGAGATGATACCTAATAATATTATCGTTTAGAATTCGCCGTTGGTTTGGTTGGCTGACATTTAAGCACATGGAAAATGTTAGCCCCTTTGTAAACATTACACAGAGTCAAGAATAGTTTTTTTATGTCACGAGCAGATATTCTAAGGGCAATAAACACTTGGAAATACGACACAACGTATCTTTTGTGGCAAAGGGGAATGTGATGACATAGCACTTGACATGATAAGTCTTCTCTTTGCAGAGCGCGAATGGTGAAGGCAATAGTCGCACTTGCAATGGCAATATTCATGGCATGAGTGTTTTTTGCCCTATTCACCATTCTCCTTGACAGGGAAGTGATACTTTAGTATGTACGTTCTGTTACACAGCAGCCAATATTGCAGTTTCCCGTGAAGTTTACATTACGCCCCGGCCCATCCAGTTACTTTGATAGTATTCCGTATTAAATGCAAAGCGAGATCCTTGAGCTTTCTCAGGCAAAGAAACGGAAATATTTTCTACTCTATTTCCTCTGGTTCAGCATCGCATATCGAGTATAGAGTTCAGCATAAGCTAAGTAAGTTGATGCTCACCGACTGGTTTGGCAAGTCTCGGTAATAAATCTATAAAAGTAAACAAATTCAATGCCTTCGCATACTTTTACAAACAAATGTGTGTGTAAATAAAATTCGTACATTTATTTTTGCATTCAATATATTTTATATTCTCAAGCACTAACACTGTTAGTAGTAAAAGTGAAGCTCACTTGCTTTTTATGGAATCTATTTTAATGTAAAAACTTACGTTAATACAATTCTACTGACAGATGCGATTAAGCCTTATACTAATGGTAAGTACAACGTACAACATTATGATAAGCTTGAAATGCTGTGTGCAAAGAAAATACAAAAACCAGTTTCCAGCAGATTCATATTTCAAACATCATGGAATGTAAATATCAAATCGTAAACGCGTATAGTCTATCCTATCAGTACACGTACAAAGTACATACGCACACATACATTTTATTACGTCAGTACTCTCTTGAAAATTTGGGAATTTCCATTTTGGAAAAACAATGGAAATGTAAAACGTAAGGGATAACTCACTGATCAAAGAGAAATTAATTAATTTACCAATGCATGCAAAATTAAATAGAGCATAAAATTATGCTTTATGAGGGTTCATACTACAATTTAGCGTCTAAAATACTGGTTTGGTAATTGGGCTTATAGACAATATAATTATGCACACAATACAATCAACCATATACACGAAAGAACGGTAAAAAACGTCTGGTAAACACATGCCATATATAAATGCATATTTAAAGTTATTGAAATCTATATAAAGCATCGTAATCAAATGTACAAAACGGGCTGTAAGAATAAACACACACAACTACAGATCCTTTTATAAGCTTAAGTACTTTTGTACTTAGGTTTATAAAAGAGTCCACGCAATTCGGATAGCCTACCTTAATTTCTGGAAGAGCGGCGGTAATAACAATGCTTGCCTAGTGCCTATTTTATTAAATTCGGTTTCGTTTTGCATGTTCTGCATAGAATAGTGGACGAAGCATTTAGAAATGATTAAGCATTAGGTATGTATAATATGTATAATATGTTTAGTTATCAAAACGCATTTGTAACTGTTTATGCACGTCCACGTTCTCGTCGTAGATTATGTTAGATTGGAGTAATTCAAGGAAAATAAAGCATCAGGATCCATAGAGAAACACGTACATAAACAATACACAAGGGAAAATGGTTCTAGTGGTAATTTGACTATTACTTTTACGCTGCCGTGTAGAATAGGATCTGACCCGAACACGAAAATATATACCAACAAGATTTCTACATACAGTAGTAGTGCAAGCAAAGCATTTGCAACCACACACTAGCTAGAGTGTGAAACCTTACCCCAATTGAAATAATACGCCTCTGCCTTTACAACTACATGATAAAGTGTAGTTGTATGTATCGTATGCTCATTTAACTGGCAAGGCAAAGTTGTATAATACAATTATCCACGTGGGTTATCGTAGAGGTAGACCGTAGTTGAATACAGATGACAGATATCCAAGCAGCCTCTTAATTATTGTTATATTACGTACTTACCTCGGCCCTTTATAGCTTTCTCTCTGCACACGACAAAAATAACCTCTGTTCAGTGTTGGCAACTTGTTTTCACCTCCCATGGCTTTCAATGGGTGCTGGCTTACATGAATTCGCTTACAGAGTAAAATAAAATGTAGTAGGATTAATGTGAACTAATAATCAAAGTTCTTTTTGCATACAATAGCTACTTCTATTATACAATGCTTTTCTGAGTTAATAAATGTTAGGACCAAGAAGTGTTTTGATGATTTACTCGGGTTAATATACAAGACACGAAGGGAAGAATTATTGTTTTAAAATTAATGACCTTGGGATTTTCCTACAGTCATTATATATCACTCTTCTGCTATAGGTATGTGATAAATTAAAGTATATTCAGGCAATTCAGGTATTTAATTATTTGTTTAAATGAGCGAAACTTTCTGTCAGATTTGTGCATGCTATGCTTTAAATTTATGTGCATTTTGCATGAATGCGTGTGTATCATTACTAATGCTAGACCATTAAAAAGTTTGCAACCTAAAATAAGTATTTACCATTTGTTCCCGGATAAACGGTAAAATATTAGGAAAATTCTACCATTTCTACACAATACATAGTCTGAGTCGTTAGCAGCATGTGTATTTGCGCGTGATGAGATTTTATTAAACTGGTGGAAATTAGATGACCCTTTATTAAGTAGACGATTGTTACATTGCATGTTGAGTATAATATAAAAGTAGATACGATACACTTGATGTGGTATTGTTTGTAATACAATCACAGCTCAGAGAAAAGTATCATATACTTTCTACTCTCCTTTCTGCTTTAGCATTCTTCAGCGTTTTCACATAATTTAATTAGCTGTTACTCAGTTTGGAATCTTTTACATAGAGAAGAGTTGCAACTCAGCTTGTTCAATTAATATCACAAATGGTTCTCGCAGCAGCTAATACAATGGTGAGAGTCTAAAGCTTCTGCGACTGACTATGTTAAATCTGCGGAGCCATTCCATTGTATCTCTCTAGTCACACAGGATTAGCTATATCTGTACTTAGATTAGATAGATACACAGTCGAGTCCTTACTTACCTTTTTAGCTTATCTATTCTATTATGTCGACTAAAACTAGTTAGGTATGGTATATAGATATGGGACTGTATTATGTTATTTCCCTTTTATAGTCGTGAGTTCGCTTGTTGAAACGGAGTTATATGGATCTTTTGGATGGGCAAGAGAGAAATAGGGTACTATATAGTTCTTTGCTTTAGCAACTTCACTAATGAGCAAGTGAAGTGGGTTTTTTGGTTGACAGTTTACAGCATTCATGAGTAGGAACGTGCAATGCAATTGTAATGAACTTCATGGCTCTGCAAAAAGCTGCTGCTTTATCTAAAGTACCTTTATCTACTGGAAGTAAACATTAGAGTCACATTGCGAGTATTGAACCTGAAACTTTCACTAATTGATCCGGAAGAGCGGATGCTCGAAATCTCACAAAGATTTTAGTTGAGCGTTAATTTCCTGAAACAGTAGTCACCGGATAAAAACAAAAAGTTCTATTGTGAAATGTCATTTTTCTATAGGATTTTCACTATTTGGTAGAAAACAACTATAAAATCAATACAATGAGTCTTCATTAAAACATCCGTATCTGTAGGAGAAGGAGATCATTTGGTAACCGACTTTCTGTAACAAAACTCATCAGGATATCCACTGAATCATAGAAATTACGACTATAGCACGATTCATTTCACCCCTAAGTTTCCACATTATCGCTCAATGTGAAGCATGCGAAGGCGTTGAGTACATCCGCCTACGCATGTTTGTAAATGGAAATGTTTCACCATCAGTATAAAACTACTAGCTAAAATACCCAATTATCAATGAATTTATTTCTGTTGAAAAAGCCTCATCTTGAATCTGTTGATCCACATGCAAAAGGCTCGTGTACAACATATCAACCTATCTATTCGTGCTTAAGACTTCAAAGATTTTATTGACGTAAGATGTACCTATTCTCTTTTCAGTATCTACCTTTAGTGCAGAGATTTGCATCCTGATGCTTTTGATAAGTATGATCAATTATTGAATAGAAATCCACTTTTTTTGAAACTCAATATTTACTACTACCATGTTTTGAACATTTTATGATGCGTATAATCATGTGCATGGTATTTAAAGCTAAAGATATACTTAGACCTATAGGTATAATATTTGCCATTTTTTTAGTTTCTGCAGTATCTACGAGAGGAAAGTATTTCTTTGTATCTTTGTTAGGTTGCTTCCACATATTACAGTATGAGCCCTCCCCTTGGTTTGGCAATAAATCTGTTCTGTAAACCTACACTCAACACCTTCCATCAAGAAATAGAGTGGTGCGGTATTCAAAGTCAGAGAATTCCCATTCCTCATCGAAAAGCTCAGTATTCTCGGCAAGCAGTAAGCAGTCGTAGGCACCAATTGAAGATAGTAATGCAATGTCAAGTGGAGTAACCATAGAACACACAAAGAGAAATCAGAGACTAATGATTTATATTAGTAGAGTGAAGAGATTTGCGTATGGAACTTTAGCATGGCCTGGCGAAACAATGGGTATACCACCACAAGACCCTTTACTCCTTTTAGGGAATACTACTTCTATTTGTACAACGACTCATGTATAAGAACCGGGTAGAAGTTGCATGACGAATTATTCAGATTTCAAAAGCATTACAATTTTCAATTTAGTATTTTGTTAGAGACCATCGAAGAGCAGTATAACACGTAAATAACTGCTGCAGGTTTGTATAAAGTATAAATCAAGCTGAGAGCTGACTAGAACTAGATTTTGCAGAGAGTCGAGTTGAGTATATTTGGCAGTAAAGTAGACGGAAGTGTACTTAGTGAAGTGTGGTCTAAACAGTCTGTGTCTATGAGTCTATTACGATTTCGGGTATTAGTTGGTGTTGGTAACAAGCAACAGCATAATAGAAATGGCAATGGTGTCTTTGCAACGTATGATAAACGTACGTACAATAAAACTAAGTGCTAAAGGTGGAAGAAAGTAGATAGTCCGGGGTATCTGTAGCAATGCAAAATGTACAGGAGAGAATCCGCGAAAATGAAAGGGAAGATTGAGTGAACGTAGAACTAGCAAGCGGTTTAATCACAGAACAGACGGAAATTAATATACCTAAACCGAGACTAAGCCAAGTTGTCTATATGAGAGCTATTCTTCTCTATCTCTTCGGTATTAAACTCTATGGCCATAATGGAATTCAAACTCCCTTAATGCTCCTTTAATCTTTTCATTTTCAAGGGTGCAAATCGACCGACTGGGGGGCTTTCATTAACCTCCTTGGCATATTTATGCTTTTATACATCCATCAAAAAACCAGCATCCGCATGCACTCATCCCTAGAGTAACCAACAAATTAATGTCCAACGTTATTACTTTCGTTCGCGAGTTTCCCTCCATATACTTTTGTATTCAACCGATTCAACTCCAACGTAATTTGTATTGCTTTCACAACCCAATTCCCATGCGGAGGATGTAGCTCCGGACGATGCAAACGTATTTATGATATCCGTCTTTACTACTTACGTACCTATACATGTCATAATTACTTTTGTTCCAATGAGACAAACTGCGTTGCTTCTGCAGACTAGGGCAGAGCATCTCTATTCAGGTATATACCTAGCAAATGGTAAAACCTATTAATGCACTAGACACATAGTGCAGATAAAATTTTAATAATAATTCTAAAATTAAACAGCATTATGTATTAGAGGGATATGCACGTGCATGGTGAATGCATTTTATTAGGCATTATAAAATAATAATGGAATTACATGTAGCTATTGTTATTACCGAGGTTTATTATTATTAATGTTACTTCACTGAAAGTAGGTACTTACACCCACACATGCATTAACAATACCAGACATGGTAGTAGTTCCAACATTTCAATTTAGATAAGGTAAAAAATGATTTCGTTGTCATTTAGATTAGCAATTACGAAATTTATGACAGGTTAAGGCGGCAAGACGAAAGGAGCAGGTTAACTGAGCCAGGATTTCTGAAAGGTCTGAGTTTATTGTACTCTGTGTAACACCTAGCTCATAACTATGTTGTAGAAGGTATTTGTAGTACCTACAACATAGCGGGTGTCAGTAGATGTTAGGATTAAAGTCTTCAAAATGGATAACATAAGAGCAGTGTTGTCATGTCATATACCTACGAGAGAGAAAAGCTTTTAATGGCCAATTTCAGAGCTACGTATCGTGCTAACAAATGTCGAACAAAATTTCTGTCATAATTCTGCTTGGGAAAAATTGTAGCTCAAGACTTGACATATGGCGTTTTCCATTAAACAAACCTGGCTTGTAGCATTAGCTTTCAGTACAAGTCACCTAAAACATTTATTATGATCATCGTTTCCTACTATAACTAACAATTGTAGAGTCAACTTCAAACTTGAGTAGCACGATCACGAAAACTCTTCGTCGATTTTTTTAATCACTTCTTTTTATACTGAAGAATTTTCTATGGCCTGACGAGTGCCGATTGTGGTATACATACATTATTCATGACATTGCTTTTGACTTCCTTTCTTTGCTGTATTATGTGGCACAGCTGCCTTAGGGAAGGATTCTTCCAGTCTGTATAAACGAAGAAGCCAATTTTAATTTAGATAGGTGTGTGATTAGAATCATTTCACCACCTCGGCAGTTTGCATTCAGTTTATTCGGGCAATCACCAATTAAAAGATAGTGATGCTCTTTTAGAATTAACATTCTAAACCAGACCTACATTTTTCCTACACAAGAAAAGTTAATGACTACTAGTCTATAATTCTATAATCGATAGAAATAAATCTATACATAAACTGCTTATCACTATTCTTTAAGTAAATACCAATTTATTGGAAAAAGAAGAAAGCTGGAAGAGAGAGTACTTCTAACATTTTACTGTTTAATGATTGTTTTGCCATTAAATGATTTTGTGAAACTTTACAAGTTTTATTTTACTTACTACAGGTAGATGAAAGCAAACTGCGAAGTTGAGTAAAAGGATTATAAATTGCATTTAACTATGAATGAACGAAATTATAGAAAATCATAAGAACTGTAGGATTATATTACTAGATTATTATTCGGAAGACTGCCTTTGTACTAAAATATATTTGATTCTATTTGGAGCAGCAGATTTTATCAGGATTTTCCTTTCATATAGTTTTATTCAGCTTTTGTGTGTGTACATAGAGTTTGGTAGACATGGGCTAACACCCGAAGCCCGAATGTGTGAAGATGTGGAATTTCATCTCGAAAAGGCTGTGAACTAGACCGTAATAAAACCAGCCGCATACTTACGAGTACGAACGCCTTTTCGATGAAAGGAAGTAAGAATTTCTCGTTATTTAAAGACGATGTGGCACGTAAGGAGATAAAGTAATAAGTAGAAACTACTACTTAAGTAAGTATATATATTGTATATGTACACTCTATACTTACGCTTACTAATACTAATACAGACACTACACTGCTATAAGCACATAATATCAGAAAAAATCTCATGAATTAATCGTGATCTTTTTAAAATGGGAAAATGTGCAAAGTAAGAGCAAAGATAGACTCCGTGATGAGATTTGTAAGTATTTGTGTCTTTTAAAAGAAACATCTCGTTTGAATGAGTATTATTATTATTCTGAAATTCATTCCGACAGTTCCACCTCGTTTTATCCGCTCTCTGATGACTGATTCGGTTGAATCTCTATCTTATTCTTCCAGACATTTTTTATATTTATTTTATTATAGTGTAGCTAAGGTAAATAGAGTATATTTTGTCAGAATACCATGAATATCTTTCTTGTTCATCTTCACTACTATACAGACGTAGTAATAAATGGAGTATACCGTACGTTACCATTACATGTGCCTACACATCAAAGTTGTTGGAAAGAATAATATATTTTTCAGTTTCGTCAATACTACTTTTAGCTTAATGGACGTTAACACTGGTAGACAGAAGACAGGCCGTGTTTTTGGTAGCAAGATGAGTATGAGCGTAGAGAAGGAGGAGGAAAATCGAAATTTTGGATGCATTATAAAGATAGTTCTGCTAGATGCTCACTCTGTATTATAAATCTAGGTTTATGTGCATAGGTAGATGTGTTTACCTTGCCTAAACTATCAATCTCGTTCCATCTCTTATATAAAATCGACATGGAAATCCTTCCTCCTCTAACTGAACTATATTTGATTAGCAAACACATTTTTCAAAAACACTTTCCTTTTCCATGACGCATAGTAGATAGGAAAAATAATAGAAAAGTGTTAGTCACTGTATGTGTAGGGTAGTCATACGAGAAATTCATGTACGCTTCACTGCTTGAGTGACGAGAAGAATCTTTGCCTTGTCAAACTTAGTCCAGTCTCTTTGCAGTTCGTTCATAACGCTTTTTCAACAGTGAATGCTTCGATTGCAGATATCTTTGCTGCTGACGTCTTTGCGAAGATGACACTTTGTATTGTACTTTGTCCGGGCTATGTGTAAAAGAGATTCTTTGCTCAAAAAAGCGAGTCGTGAACTCTTTTTTACGTGGAAACTGAATACAATGTAAATGTGTCTCGAAACTTGAGTTAGCGCTTAGTCTGGTAAGGAGACACAAAAAGTACAGCACACACGGACTAATAATATTGTGCTTGTTGTTATAATATATACAATATTTTATATTCCGAGCTATCTGAGTCTGAGTGAGTGAAACGCGTGAATTACACTGTGCTGTCTCATTTAAATTTCAAATTTTCCTTAGTTTAATGCAAATATATAACCTTTTGCTTTCCTTCTTATCCTTTGGGTGACAGTTTTTCCTGGCCAACTAGTATTTTCAACATAATACGATAAGGCGTGGCAAATGACAGTCAGGGCAAAGTGAACTTAAAATTATGTATGAGAAAAAAATATGACATCATGGAAACAGCAGAGGACGTCTGCTTTCTGGCTATACATTTGAGTAAGTGGTATTTAATGATCCGCATTATTATAGTATTATCATAATATTACTGGCCGAGAATATCACTCGTAATCGCTTTGTGTGTGGGTGGGTGGACGAAAGTTTTTGTAGGCATTTCATTTCTTCACGTGCACACATACCAGTTGACTAAATACCACATGGTTTCTCTTCCGGTTTGATTTATTGGCAGAATCAGACAGCTGGGAAAGAATCGATGAAAGGCGAAAGTACTTCTGTGCTATCGAATCAATACCAATAGTAGTAAGTTAGTCTCCACTGTATCCACATGATGAATAATGTACATTCCTATGATTTATTGCGTTTCAAGTATGAATGCGATGTAATCTGCATACTAAACATAATGCTAAAACATATTGCTCAATGATGGCACAATGGTAAAAACAAATAATATCATGTTTTATGTCCATGGAGAAAGATGATGAAAATCACAGTATGGTGTGAGCATACCTACTATATGGTATGCAATATTATATATATACAATAAATTACATATCTTATTCTCATTTCTACAGATTCATGAATAAATAATCTCGAACCGAATGTGATGCAGGTCCTTATTGTTATAGACAGTATGGCACTGTTTTTTGACATGCCTCTACAATAATGCTATTTTTATGTGCAAATGTACAGGTATTTCAGGATGAGAATGCAACCAAAATTTATTCTGCCATGTTGTGCTGCGCATTGTATGCAATGAATTTTTTAGTAACGGTTGCAACACATTGCATGTCAATGAGAAACTGATCATGGAAAGACAAATGCATTGTGTGCAACGAGACATCACACTGAAACAATAGTGACGGATTTCCATATTATCTAGTTAGCTTTGTGTACTGTAAGTAGAAGTTGACAAATTGTGGGAATTCTAATATTACTAATATTATTATTATAGGTACAAGTTGTACAAGTAACTTTCGTGGTACTAGCTTTGAAACTAAATATTATTTTTATTTTTGCTTTCACCCAGTAGACATTTCTGCAACCCTCAGCAAAACACCAAGCTGTGGGGGGTAACTACAGGAGTAAATTTTATTTTATATTCACATTGCTCGTGTTCTTTGAAATACTGCGTAGAAAGTTGAGTTTAAGAACCGGTTCACCTCACAAACCGAAACTGCTATCTCAGTGCCCCATGGTGCATGAATTTGTACAAAAGTGTCTACTACATTGTTATTCTAAAAATGTCTGCCGCATGTTGAAGGTAGGATAGCTAGAAAAGTAAAGGAATAATATACCTAGCTAGGTGTCTAAAGGTAGGAAAGGTATGCGTTGCGGTGTACTAAAGCTGAGAAACTCACAAACTTTCCTTGAAAGCAAAAGTAGAGAATTTCGTGATTTCTGAACAAGTTTTGTTTTGTTTCATGCAAGTCCATTTTAGTGTGCTTACAAGAATAGCTACGGCATGAGTAGTATAAAGTGAGTATTATGCATAGGTGGTAATATTATGATTGTGGTGAAATAAAACACTGCATTCACCAGAGGTCGAGTTGTTGTGTCACCTCTACTATTGTTATTTGTTGCACTACTGTTCTAAACACAATAGTAACAAATATTTTATGTGCAGATGGCAATAAATAATACAGTAGGTATATAAAACTTTTACATTAGGTACTGACATGCCAAAATGACAAAAATAGCGCTATAATGTATATAGTATCAAGTGTATTATTACCACAGGTATATTATGTACTTCAATTTGTGTGTCTCTATTGCTATACAAACTAATGGTTACTTCATTCGCACTCTTCTCTTATACATAATAGAAAATGTGCCAACATTTCGCTTCACTTAGAGCTACACATTAGTGTAACTCTATACCGCCCATAGTTTACTTAGCAGTTCATACAAACAGAAAATTTGGAGGTAGGCTAGAGGCTTGTAGTATTTGGTATGGCTCCTGCTCTGCTTGCATAGCTGAAGTAAATAGTCTTCGAGTGTATTTGTGGCACAAAAAGTCGATGTTTTAGATAGCTACTATTTGTAAGCAGTCAAAATAAAATTGACTTACTTTTTGGTTGTTAGTGCTCTATAAGTAGGAGCAGTATACTATTTTAGGAAAATAAGACTCTGTAATATCCTACATGTAAGACGCAGGTGTCTGAGCGAGCATTATATCAGTCGTGGTATCTTGTCTCTTAGACTTCCTTCTTTTAGAATTACTCGATGGAACACTTGGTTGAACGACAAAAGTTTTCAAAGGATTGATGTTTTTCTCTCTCAACTAGCAGACCACTACATTCTACTACCTATAGACCGACATGACATTATAAAGTGTGGTACATAAAGTGTATAAAGGAATGGCATGAATCAAAAGTTAAAGTTTTCCCTGGTTTCGGTTTTCTTCTTCATGTAAATTAAAATACGTTAGAAGTTCTGTCAGTTCATCCGTCGACAGTACCTATGAATCATACGCTGCGCTGTGTACAATTTAATATTAAAGTATATACTATAGCAATGATATAAGAAAATCGTAATAATGAGAATAGAAAAACATGTCACGTAAAGGCTCGGTAAATACCATGGTTAACATACCAAACTCAAAACTGTGCACATAAATTTGCTCTTAATACTCAAAAAGTATCTTATACAGCAAGCGTTCTAATGAGGAATTAATGAGCCAAAGAGTCTTGCCAAAGTAAACTAGGATGGTTACGTAACTTTAATATATAGTAAGTACTGTGCCTTGGAAGAAACCATAGGTTGGTCTACTTATGATCTCATTTTACGCTAATGGATAATAAGTTTCACGGCATACTGATGTCAGGAGACTCAGAAGAGACAAGACAAGAATCAGACAGGTATAACTGCAGTAGAGACTAGAGACTTCAATACTTTATTCTGAAGGTGGGAGCAGTCCCTTGTATTTCAGGAAAGCTTAGCACTTCTTTCGTCAGCAATTTTGTCTAGACAGATATTGTTATGTGTACAACGTTCCAGCCCATAGAATGAAACAGATTTCGGAAACAAAGGCTCGTATCTTCAGTGAAGGCATTCTTATGACTTGAATTTGCAACAAAGAGACTCATCGAACACGACTTTTACTGCGAGAGTCTGGACGAGTCCTGACAAGTGAAGCACATGCTTAGATTTGAAAGCAAGGATTTTCAAAAAGTGAAAAATGGATTCCATTGGTATTGAATGGATGGAAAGATTGGTGCTTGTTAGTTTGATTCTTGTTCGTATCAAATCTCATTCTGATTTTCACACTTTTGGTTCTCTTGGATTCGGGTTGAGTAGTTCCACTATGTTCACACTCATGTTCGCCTGTTGGCTCAACTCAACACGAACGAACATACTTAGAACTGACTTACATTACGGGCTTCGCAACGAGAGTCTGACTACCACATCTCAAATCACTCGCGAAGACTATTCGATATAATGTAAAGCAATTCAAAGTAAGAAGAAGCACGACCAAAACTCGAATCAAATACTTTACACTCACATGTAAGTGTATCTACTGCATTCTAGTCGGTATTCCGAATAAGACTTCTTGCCATCGCCATCAGCAGTCATGGAGAAAAAACGCCATGGGAAATCCTAGCAGTGTGCTCTAATATGGAGAGCCATCGTATCCTTCACTTTCACGTATCAAATGTGTTTTTCGACTTGGATGGCCATGATTTCAGAAATTGTGTTTCTCTTGAAACCATTTCTTTCTGCAGCCTTCAGAAAGGAAACAATAGCTACCTTTTTCCATCATTTCTCCTTCTGTAAGTTGTTGCCCCACCAAGTCCCTGATATTTGATCTCCATTTCTTCAAAATTGGTTGTAGAGATAACCATCAGACCAGCAAGTTACACCTACTGGTATAAAAGTTGCATACAAATATAGTTTACCCGCTAGACAGCATAGAAACGAAGACAATGGTAACTTGCAACCGGGAACTATTCTTCTATTACAAAAACATAGAGTAAGATATAGCACAAAGTGTAAGATTTTATTTTATGCGTTAAAAGTGAATTATCAACACAGAACTAAAATACTTACCTAACAAATAATCTATTTCCACTATGCACAGTGCATGAAGAATCCCAATGTAAGGGAGCATTTAATTATACCTAAACTAGATCTACCGAATTTTTCGGTGATTTGTGAATTTTTGGCGAATCCTGAAAAATAAAAACGGGAAAATTATGTCACCTAATTTATTTTTTCGAAGCATTAAAAAAGTTTGCATTTATACAGACACTATTTAAAATATTTAAGACAGCCTTGACTGCACTTAACGAAAAACATGGTACAAGTTAGAGTTGATGTTGGATATTGTTTAGTATACTCAGACAGGCTCCAAAGTTAAAGACGTTTACTCGAAAGAAGCATCTTGACTCTTGACAGTGCAGTGTGCACTTTGAGTAGTGCAAAGGGGCAATATTTCTCCATAAAGATCCAGTGAGGGTACAAATATGTGTGTGGTGAAAATGAAATGCTCTGGTAGTATATGTACTTTACTATTCTCATCGTATTATCTTGCCTGCCATTTCCCAAATCTACGATTGGACTATCCACCATGTAATTTCTGTTCTTGGCTTTCTTTCAGTTTATATAGGTACTAGGTACGTACGTAATATCCCGCTCGTGAAATATGGTATGAGATGAATATCTCCCACTAGTATTTCTTATACATCGCTGGCTTTCACTCTCAGAGACTATTTGATTTGAACAACCCATAGCAGCAGCTACAAGAGCTCAATGGAATTTCTTCGGAGCGTATAAAAGATCCAGTGCAGCTCAAGATAAAACTACTTACCTCCTGGACTACAACGAGATTATTAGAATCTTGCAGGTCGTCTCGTCCGTTAAATCTTCTTTCTTTCTGTATGATGCCTCGAGAAAATTTAGTTCTTAAGATAAGATCGAATAGTAGATCGTGCCAGTGCGCCAGTTATATTGTTCCAGCACCACTCCTCTCTGAAAACGTATGTCGGGTCAGAATCGCGATACAAATACTCTTCTGTGGAAATTCTCATTTCGTTGTGTAGCTTATTGTGTCTTACACATTCTCAACACAGTAAGTGGAATCTGCCAGGTTTACCACACATGTAATAGTACTGTCGCACGGTCATGATTTCTACGAATAAAGTTATTGTATCTGATGTTATACAATGACACAGTCATTGATTTACTTTTGATTGGATATATTGATACATTTGTGTTTAATAAGTCTTAGGAAATGTTTTGTAGTATTAGTATTTGTGCTTGCGTAACATGAACTTGTTTATGAAGTGAACCGGGCGCGTTCGTGCAGCTGCCATGACCGGAGCGTGATGCTGTTTTAATGCTGGTCCACGTCCAATGTATCAATGGTGAAAATTTCACGTAATAGTAAAGGCACTTCCTTTCAACTTCCTTCCCTGTATATCTGTACTTTCTGTCCTAACCATGAAAAATAGGCTGACTGGGACGAAGCAACAACCTGCGTCACTTACTATGGGCCTTTGTATATTCTCTAAAGATTTTTTAGCTTGTATCTGCAAAGAAATCTAGCATTTACTTGAGCAGGGCACATCTATAGAAGAATAGGAGAAGGAATAAGGTACCACAGCATGAGTCGACACTCGATCGACCGGCCAGTAACAGAATGGAAGAAGTGTGCTGAATCATAACACAAACTCTTCACTTATATTGTATAGAAAATTGAATTTGTGCTGTTGACTGTACAAGTTGTTGAGAATTTTTCTCCTTCGCCAAAAATGTATGTGAGAAATGCAGCACTTACTTCTTTGCAATTGTACAGAAGTTTTCCTTCTCAGCAGATTGGAAAAGGGCATCGGAGCCTTATACAATATTGCGAACAAATATATAAGCTATTAGTTGAAGCTATACATGTCTCTATGTTTTAATGATTAGTTAAAAGATCTTTCTGCACTATTAGCTTATTTCCATAGACATACTAGGTAGGTATGTTTGTAGGGCACTTGAAGAAGGTAAACCCGAGCGAAGATTAACTACAGAGATATAAGGTAAGGCTACTTGAAAAGGCCATGGCAAGAGCAAGAAGGCCCAAGAGTGAGAAACGTGCACTCCAGACTCCAGTAGTGTAGAAGATATTGATTGATGCGGGTCTTAGCTGGAGACTACCGCCGAAATCCCTTATGAATTTGAAGCAGCTTTCACCACAACTTTTTCAGTGTCGAAGCTCACTTCCAATTCGGATATTAGCCAATCCATAATTCCACTAGTACTCTTTCTCTATCACAGAAAAAGCATAGATGTACCTAAGTATATCTAGTAGCAAGTAACATAACATGGATTCAGTTTCAATACTGGTTGTGGTAGCAGGTCTGCGACTACCGACTACAGTGTTCTGTGCGTGTGTACATATCATCTGTGGTAGATGAAAACAAGAAATCCCCAGAACAACTTACTGAAGAAAACTATCTTATAAATGCGAGCGAGAGAATCATCTTGTAGATATCCCTCAGAGAAATTGCTGGGAAGTCAACCTAAGTAAAGCAGTCGAGTCAACTAGTGACAACATTCTACTTTTCGTCGTGTTTTTCTTTCCTTACATCAAGTTATTTTTTACTCAATTCTACATTCGATCCTTTGAGAATAAACCAGCCAAGTAGAATCGACGACTAGATCGCTCCTAGCATTTGCTACGAGATAAAATACAAAAAACATACAGCGTGTTGCGCTAATAAGGCAACGTAAATATTAAATGTGTAACGTACCAAAAGCAATTCACTAATTTCATCGAAGGGGTAGGCTTTCCCTACTTTAACTATATCAGGCTTATTCTGTCTGAGTCACATCGATGGATAAGCATAATAGTATAAGTACCTAAGGAAACTGACGTGAACCGGGACACACACTACAAAGGCTTTAAAGTTTACAATTGAATTACTTTTACATAAAATATTGTATGTATCATTTTTTATTTTTCCAAAGACCTGTCATTTCTCCCTAGTACGTAATTACAATACAAAACTTTGTCAGCAAGATTTTGTCAAGTTTGCCGAAACTACACACACTAACTTATTTACTTCAAAGAATTCACTCTGTATTTCCAATCAACGAAGCGTAAATGTATTTGATGCGAGTAAGTAGCTATTTACCATCCATCTATGAACCTGATCAATATGTATGGTAAACTAAACTGACATGTCGAAGAAGTTAGTTAAAATCTACTTGGAAGCTTTATGATGTGCAGTGCAGCTATACGAATAGTTTATTCCCCAAATACTAACATCAGATAGTATGTCATGTTTTAATGATCCCGAGTCCTGAGGTGGGATCTCAGAACAATCAGGAATAATCAGAAACATAGAAGTTTTTGTTAAATCATCATCGTACTTCGTACGTAACATAATATTATATACTACTGAATACTGCAATAGTACCCAAAAGCTATGCGAATATTAAAACAAATTTGTACGGCCGTTTTCGTTATGTAACACGTATTGTACGCTCATTTGTATTTCAACAAGGAATACATTTAATAATTTATTCCTAGTAGACAACATTGAAACAAGATCTTGTCTAATTGTGATATATGAAGAGCCACTTTGCATAGGCACACTGAATTAACTATATTATACGCTAAAAGTAGTTTGTGTAAAGTTTCATTGTATTACTTACAATAACAAAGCCCCAGTAGTTTACATGATATCATTACGAATACAACATTCTGTAAATAAATGCGCCTAGTTAGTTGTTGTAACAAGGCTTGAAACAGCATGACTTCATAAAATATTTCATCAATTCTAATTGCCCAAGTTTTTGTCAAACAACGTAATGTGAGCTTAGTAGTGGATTATTCTACTGTGTATGCAGTTCACGTTATAATGCACACCTACTATACTCGTATACCTTTTAATTTCATATGCTTTTGAAGAATGTACATCAAATGGAGCAATAAGCGCAATTTTCCAGCTGAATTTCACAGTGTACACATATTGGCCATTCCGACTGTGTCGCAGTAGTTTTCGCATGTTAAAACTTCTGCCTGCACAAAATAGGCTATTACATAAGCTGAGATACGATGCATGGAAGTATTTGCATAATGTCATGCATGAATGTGTGCTATTTCATTTCTGATTCTTTGCTTACCTCTCGCACACAATCCTTACAATTTCAAGCACACCTTCAGACCTTCACCGTGTCTTTGTACTCATCATGGTACTTTGTTTGCACATACTCCACATCCACACATGTCCAAATACCCTAGAGATCCCACATTACTAGTCTTTCTTCAACGAGAAAAATAAATGAGAGAAGAAAAGTAAATAGTCACTCACGAACTGAACAAATCATCACCGACGGATGTATCTGATTTAACGACTTGATCTACTACGACTGACTCCATAAGCCTGCACCTGAATGGATGGGAGGAAATAATATTGCCCGCTCTTGCTTATCTTCTTGTCGTTACGACATCCGCATCCTCGATACGTGTTGTAGACATTCATGTCACTTGCGAGGTCAATTCATCATCTATGTCCACATTACTTTATGGCTTCCACGATCATACATATATTAATGCCTGTGTGCGTATTCAACTAGAAAATCTTCGGTACAGATTTCGCAATCCCCGCGGATTATGATCGAGATGACTAATATTCCTTTGCAAGTATTCCAGCGAGAGATGAGGCAATATAATATGTTGTTGAAGGACCCCCGGAATAATAATCATGTTAATTCCATCTGCAAGCAACATATTTATATTAGGTGTGCGTACAATTATCTCTGTAGGATTGATACTGTGAATTAACTTGCTACATGTATTGATCATTGTCACACGACAGGAAAAATTAATTAATTGTGGTTATCCTACAGAATGAAATGTAGTTCAAACAATTTGGTGCGGTTGCTCACATCACCATGCCTCGATGTAATCATTTGGTGGTGAGCCAAAGAAAAAAATATATTCCATTAGTAAAGCAAACGAAATTCACGTCGACTAGAATGCAAGTACTTTCTGCTAAACGAGTGCTCTGATGTGAATATCTGCAATTTTGGTATAATTTTAGTCATTAAAGAACAGCTGCTGTCGTTTGTAACGCTTAGCGGTTGAAAAATTACATAGACGACTTTCCCACTTAATCTTTTTTGTTCACTTTCAGCTTTCTCTTATGGAAGCTGTAGATACGAATTAGGATGACATGGCTAACGCATCCCCATTGGGTATTTCATGCACTTATTGCGAGTTATTGCTTACGACAGTTGAATACTCCAAATGCAGATAGAAGTAGAAAGTTCTGTTCATATTTCAATGTTTATTAGCATTGCATTTCTCCCGGGTGACTGCCGGATTCAGATAAGTAACCATACATCTACATGTATTATGATCTAGAGTGCATTTCATCCATGGATAGCCGTATGTGTGCAATTGCCTACATTAAGATGAACTTCACCATCCTTTTATTTTCTATTTCAGTAGTTCCTCTTTGCAAACAACACAAGGCAAAATACAATGTGAGAGTAACACCTGGCTAGAACTGTCACGTTATGATAATGATCCTCGTTGTACAATATCCTTTCTGCGAAATATTAATAATAATGATAAGAACAATAGCGTATGTGTGTACTATCGAATGAATATAATATAACCACTTCCTTTTATAAATTCCTCTTTCAATACCACCTCATTGTATTGCAACACAAACCATACATGCCATAATTGTACAATTCCTCAAAGGTTGACGCAAATATATCATACTCTGCTAGAGAATGGAAACTAACCCAGTTAAACACATAGAATATTAAATATTGTTATCTCTACAGGATGATTACACTGGCCAGCACTGCACAGGGTAGGTAATTGTATTTCGTGCTTGAGGCTACTGATGTATCACTTCATGGCTATATACAGAACAAAAGAGCGGAACAATATACAATGCACACAGAATTGTAATGTTGTGGCATCGTCGTCAATGTGGAATAATGAAATTGATTCAATATAAAAGAAATGGAGCAAAATGTTACACTTCTCACTTCAAAATTGGAGTGTCATACCCTAAAAGTATAGAATTTCATTTCACCACGCGTGCAGGATTTATACGTTAGTGTATGTATGCAATGCACATAGTAGAAGAGATGTTGATTTGAAAATATTGAGAAAGCACTACTATTTTGATATACCTAGAACATACCTTCGCATATTACTTATGCCATGCCCGTGTAACCAGAATATAGTAGTTACCTGGTATCTATGACGGGGGTTGGTTCGTATAATGTCGTATTTCAGAAGAATCTGGGAGAAAGCCTTTAAAATGATAGTTATGAGTATGAACGTAATCTTATACTACTCCTTGGGTAACATCCCATTCATATTACACAACGTTATGGGAAAGTGAACTTAACAGACGTTGCTTCTTTTCTGTATGCAGCACGGGCGGTTCTAGAGTGGCCGAAGGCTCTTTCAATCTCGCCAAAATTTTGTAAAAGGAGCTGTGTAGAGAAAGCGCAGACAGGAAAGTAGAAACGATGTATAAGGCTTAGGAAATCAGACCAGAATACCCCATGCCAAAGCGTAAACTACAAGTTACTGCGACTAGTACACAATACCTAAGATTGAGATTCCTTTCTAGTAAACCTACTAAGTCATCTCGACTGAATAGTGTACTTGTCCAAGCTATTCAGCAGCTCAACCTGAGTGAATCTGATATACGCATGAATGCTTGTCATGAAGAATGGAAATCAGATTCCTTCGTGTTAAACCTTCATACTCCATTGGTACGAGTAGTTGAGTCATTCACATAATAAACAGCCGTAAGCTTCCCGTATTCTCACAAATGGAAGTAGCTAGAATTTTAGGCCTTCTCTAAGATTTCTCACATCTTTGATGTTTGTGTTTTTGTTCTCTTGTCTCTCTCTCTTGTCTGTACTTCTCCATGCTTTTTGCTGCGTTTCAATATCTCATATTGTTCTCTTTCCAGGGAAGGCAACTAAAGCATCTCGATTGATTTTATAATTTTATCTCTAGGTGAAAATGCAGCAACAGAGCTTTGCTTTACGGTTTAAAGTTTTCCTGAAACTATTCAATGCATTGAGATATCTACCGGAGAAATTTTGCTTTCACGATTTGACAGTTCTGTGGGTTTCCTATCTGTAGTGGTGTGGGTGGCATGTAATAATAAACTGGAAATATTCTCCGAAGCGAAGCCATTTGGAAGGAATTTGGTAACGCAGTAGTTTCTAGCACGTTAATCATACTGATTGGCTGATTATGTCAAAGACTAACGTAAACAAATATGCACAGCCTGAAAACAAATACTGAAGCGTAGGGTTTCTCTCTAATTATGTTGAATTAATGGGAATTCGTAAATGCTAGGTGATCCAGAAAGAAGGGGGTGTACTGAAATAATGCAGGTGCACAAATAGGACAAGAAAATTAAAGGGAGCCAATAACAGCAAAAGTTGAGATATTGCGTGTCATGGGCCGTGTTAGTTTAATTTTACATCATTAAAGGCGAAAGTCGCAAAAGGAAAGTTGATTGTATCAATTATTTAAATTAGATCAAAATGGAATTACGCAAAAGATAATTTTAGGAGACTCTGGATACAAGATACGCAGGAGTAGCTAGTTTCCTTACTCATCTTCAGTAATCCAGAGTGCTCTCTGTAATCGGTAAAAAAGGTGGCTTGTTAGCAAATCATTATATTTTGAAAGATTCAAAGAAGCTGATGTTAATGTAATGGATGGTTATGTAAGTAGGTGCTTGAATCATTAATGTAATATGAGTAGGTACTAATTTGAATGTGACGGAAAGACTAACACGTTTTCGTTTTGTTTTGTTACAGGAGGAAAACGGATTTGAAGAGAAGGTGGTTTTAAGCAAAGTATGAAAAGAAATGTCACTTCTGTATCGGTTCGCCAAGCTTCCCGACCGTGGGAACACTCATGTATTCACTTTTGTAGTGACCAAGTCAGTGACTCGAGATCTTCACAGAGATGTAACATCCAAGGAATTTGTCTACGGTTACCAGAAATGGGCAATTACATTTTCTCGGACGGAGAAAGTTCTGGGAGTGTATTTGGTCTGGAGAAATCCGTCGGAAGGCATGAAAGTCTACGTAGATTTCTCCTTCACACTTCTCAATCGGGAACACTTCAGTGCCAATGAGACTTTCAGTGGAAAACAAGTAAAGTTCAGCTTTGACAGCCCGGCTCAGGGTAATCGAAGATACATTCCGGTGCATGACTTGTACGCAAGAAACTTTGCCGACCGCAACGGAGAATTTCAGTTGGAGTTGACCATTAGCTCAATAAGAACTTTATTTGAGGTGGACTTGAGAATGCCTACCTCTTGCTTAGCCACCTACAAAAGTATAAACGGACGGAACAACAATCATCCTAAAATTGAAACCACGTACTTCAACTTCGGTGGATTTGACTGGAATGTTGCAGTTTTTCCAAATGGCAGAGATCCTTCGGAGGAAAGACTCCTGGTCTTTCTTAATCGACTAACAGGGTTTGATCATCAATGTCGTGTTAGATATATTATGGTGCTTGGTGAAACCGAAAAGCGCATTGACTCCGGCCTTCTAGATGACATCTCAGACACCGATGGGAAAAGCTATGGTTGGGCGCCAAGAATTCGTTTATCGGAACTAATTCAACGTGTATGTTCCTTTTCCCCCTTTTGTCTATGCTTAGGTAGTTACTACCTTTCTCTGTATAATTTCCTTTGTTATTTATATACCTATGTGCTATGTACCTATCTTATAGGCTAAAAACATTTAATTTCAATCTTGGCTTCTGGTAATAGTGTGTCCCGCCGCATAAGCAGGATCCATACTGCAGTATTCCCAAGAAAACCCTAAAAATAATTATATTACATTCTTTACAAATGTTTCATTGGTCAAGTCACATACGAACCCTAAAATAATTCAATTAGCCTGTTTATGTGCGTTTTACTTTTACTGATCATGTTACGTATTCGCTATACCGAATATTGATATACAATTTCAGGGAATTCTCAGGATTCATTTGGAAATGGTAACGGCAAACACACTAAGCGAAGTAGCCTTAGTTCCAAGTACCGCAGCCCTGGTATCGACGGCTGTTGTGGCCCCTGTGGCAGCAAGTGCACCTCCAGTTAATCAAGCGGTGCAATGTTACGACAGGGACAAACAAGCATGGACTCTGGAAGCGGACACGCACTCTGAAACACTTCGTGTACGAATGATGTACAAGGATGTCCACAATGTCCCCAGAAATCATTTGCGATATTGCAGTTGGAGTGCATATCTTTTGCGCTTTAACAATAAGTCAGGACTACTTGACCCGATCGCCTTTACTCATGCTCCCTACAGCCACTATTATGTACAAGAAGATACTGACGACGGGATTATCATGGAGACGGACGTCACTGTCAAAGAGGTAGCTCTCCTCGACTGACAAAATCTTGCTTTTGTCATCTTTCACGTTCTTGTATGATACGTTTCCTAGTGGTTCATATCAGATTCAACCTTTATATATAATACCATAGTAGTACCTTTCTAGTACTTTTACTCTTTGTATCAATCACGTAGTATTATATACAGCATTCAAACTGAGAACATGAACTTTGGACAACAATCCGCTTACAGTCTGAGTCTGAGGATTATGAGCATTCATACTCGTAGTAACTAGAATTCTCAGAGATAGGATAATAAAGAAAGCATAATACATAATGTTGTGCCCCCGTTGTAGATAAAACTTTCTACTTTCTCTTAAAAAGAGTTCTGTTCATAAGCTAGTTTTGGCACATGTTTATTTCCTTCAGAAAAGGCATAAGCGACGACAGTTGACAGGGTAGGCTCATAATGCTTTCTGAGTTTATCGGATGTATTATACTTCACATTTTGTTAAAGCAGTGTTGTTGGTATATTACCTGTGTAAAGATACAAATTGTTAGGCAGGTAGGTACTGGGTAAGGTACTAATACCCTATTAGTTAAGTAAGTAAAAAATAAAATACCAACTAAAAGTACCTGTGTAAGTAGGTTAGGTATCTTCTACTTATTATATGTAGTTCATGGGGAAACTAACAATACGTCTTTGTAGTAATTGTTCAAGTACCTTTAGTAACTTATTGAACATAACGAATACTTGATCTGCGTACTTTTGTTAGAGTTAAGTACATGTTAGTTTTCTATGAATCATATAAATCTGAGTCGAATTGACTTTAACATTTTAACATTCATGGTAGTGTCAATATTTCATTAAGTATGTAGCTAATTTTATTCCGCAGATATTTAGATGATTTTATGTTATCATTAATTTTATGACGGAATTTTTAGATTCGAGATCCCAACAGTTTCTATCTGAATGAAAAACACCAAGTGCGAGTACAAGTGGAATGGGGCGAATCATACCTGCTGTTTCAAGCTACATACCACAAATACGACGATGTTACAAGAGTACACAACTATCAAATGAGGTAAATTGGGTTGCTTTGTCTACATAATGTTTGTCTACCGCAAATACAACCAAAAGCCATATATATCGTTAATGAAAATCGTACAATTTACTTACAGATTTTATAGTTGCGTAGTACCTACCTAGTAAATACATGATGTTTATTTTGAGATACTATTAAGTATAGGAACAAAAACAATTTACATACCTAGAATACCTACTAATACACACACAAGGATAGATCTTGTAGCTCGATATATGTACACTGTACACTCGTCAGTCACACAATTGAATTGAGTTTGAGGATATACTAGAGACTAACAAAAAGCAAGCAGTATTTGACTGACTGGTCGGTTACTAGTGTGAATTAACGAGCTTCCACAATTCCTTTCTAATTCCAAGCGTGAAATGAGATAATTTCCACTTCAAAGACTTATTTCATGATGGGTACACAAACTGCTACACCTGCACAATATCTTTGTGTGTTCTCCGATCACTCGCTGCTGCGTTTGGATTAGGTGTTGACAATTGTTGATTTGCATAGGAAAATTAATGGAATAATTTGATATTGCAGAAAAGAAATAGGAGCACTTCAAGCAGAAAACTACAGTTTGGAAAGGCAATTGTTCAGCTACCAGAAGAGCATAGCATACGCTCACCACACAAGTACATCCCGAGCAGGTCAAACAACCGAGGAGGAACCATACGAACTTGGAACTAATCATCGACCCTACCTCGATCGCGGTGTTTCCACTGACACCGAATACGCATAAGGCCTAATTTTGACTACATCCGTCGTAGTGTGAGAGTGTCAGACAAATTATACCAGAAATACTTCTTTGACTACTATCGTATTTACTCTACTCGTATAGACATACCTATATGTTATTTCAGCCACTTTCATTCCCACGGGCATTCGGAATTACAATAATTACATTTGCTTTACAGGTATTACTTAGCTTCCTTCGCTATAACTAAAAAGTAAAGAAAAACAGGAACAAACGAACTTTATTGACATTCTTAAAGACAACCAACCACAACCCAACAAGTTGGAATTACGCTTGTCTTGTGTCTAGAAATTGCAAGAGAGCGATGTGGTACATCTTTAATAGCAGACTTGAACTTTCACCTTTATGTTTTGCAACTCGCGTCTTATTAAGGAATTTGGGAAATTAAAGAAGCTGAGGTGACGTAAACGTAAAGGGAAAGTAAATTCGTTAATAAACGAATAACATTAATTTCCATTACAGCATACAAGGAAATTTTCTTGCCAAGAATAGTGATAGATGGAAAAACCTAGAATTCAGTGAATAACTTAGGAAGTTTATTGTATGTACTTGTAAGTGAACGTTAGGTGATTAATAATATGTCAATTTGGTCTTATACGGTCTTAAAACTTAATAGGTATAATGTACAGTGTGTATAGTACTTACTGAAATAGTAAAGGTACCTCACCATATATTAATGGAATATAGGGTCTTAGCGAATTTATTACCTTCATTAAAATAATACAGAGGTCTATCCGTAATAGTTTGTAAGGTCCAGTCCATCCTCAGTCTTTTTGCCATCAGAAAAGGTGTTAGAAAATATTCAATGAATGAATTAATAATAAGATTCTAATCGTAAACTACGTACATTTACTACTTAATATCAATTAGCCAGTCACATTATATCTACGTAGCATTTTTCAGGTAATTCATACTCCTGCTTTCCATAATTCATTTAGTGATGAGTAAGGAAGATTTTTGCTGTTCCTCCCTTTATTGTTCCTCTCACACTACCCTTCACGCCCAAGTCACAAGATGAAAGAATGTCTTTCCTTGTCGTTCGTCTGTTTTACTGTTTATGGGACCAACTATGGTCAAAATCTGTAACCTTTGACCCGGCCTGCGTAATTTGATGTTCTTTCCTTGACGCGTAAATACTGTACTAGTGCTCAGACTAGTACCATGCATGAACATACAAAATACAGTATGTAATGTTGTACAATTGAATCATCATTGGAAGAGGACATAAGTACTTGAGACGGAGACGTTATTTATTTAAAATTGCAGTTTCGTTATATATTTAGAAATAAGATATAAGCTAATCCTTTGCGTAAGTACTTATCTATCAACTCCTAGCATAAAGTTTTACTATGTTTGTGTATGAATTGAACTGTTATTTACATGGTCAAGGAAATCAAGATAATTATGTCAATAATAAGGTTCCTCAGTTTGAACTTAGAGATAATTATTTGTTTTCGTGTCACGATAATTTTTGAAATCGGAAGAAATAGTAGTAACCCTTCTCCTAACCATTTTCAGGTGCTTAGAAAACTCTTAAAAATAAATAAAAACAAATCCCTGTTGAATTTAAGTCGGAGTAGGTATATTATATTCTTCCACCTTAATCCATGTTTCACTGGCTACCCGATTTGTGATTAGCCAGATTTATTGTACTTACATTAGCTAATTCTAGTGAAGTATCCTGTGAGCTATGTTAAAGGGCTACATAAAGTTAAAGCCTTATATCATAAGAAGGAAAAAAACAGAGTGAGAAGTAAAGTTGCACCTGAAAACTTAGGTTAGGTATGTGTGAATTTGCACTACATAGCAATTCACCTTTTCTTTTATGTAGGTAAAGTACGTAACATTACATTTACACGTAATAGCATGTTTATGTCTTCTGACCTGACAAAAATTCTTGTTAAGTATTATCTTACCTACAGTAAAATACTCGGTTATCTTTCTCTTTAACTTTCAAGTAATGTTTGCTATTGCACAAGCTTGTATGTATGGGAGAAAGTAAAGTTAATTAGTTGTGATTAGTGTTCATATGGTCAATAATTCAATTTTTTAATAGGAAACTGAAAAATATTTTCAGGAAGAGTATGTCATTGATATTCTGACTACATAATTCTCCTTAAATGTTTAATTGGCTTGTTTGGTTTGCCTCTAATATGTATTTAACTATTTTCACTCATACCGTAAAATGCAAACAAAACTTCATTGCATAATCCTTAATACAATAAAACGTGATCCTTATGATTTTAACTAACATGCATCAACTCTGACTGACTCGGTCTGGCATGTACGAGTTGCTCAGCTTGTTGTAATGCATATAATATTCAAAATGCACATCCTAGTATTAAAGTGTGTATTATTCATTATTTTCTTAGTTTTAACCTTTGTTCACATAGTCTTGTCTAATACATGATTTTCGTATCCTATAAAATAACATGGCCTAACTAATTGTACTGTAAATGTTGTAAATATAGTAATTGCCTGTACTATCCAGGTAGTTTATTAATGTTACTCTAATTGTAAATGTAGCATCTTTAGAATTGATTGGTTCGTAAGAAACTGATGAATAATTTTTCGACCTTTACTTGCTATGTAAATGAAAACGAAATATTATTCGTTATTCGTCAGTTAGATAGTTCACAATGCCCCCTGTGTCGATAATTGTCATTTTCGTCCTCCTAATAGCGGCATTGGTAAATACAATATTATACTGTACTTACCATAGAACCAAAATCTAACACAGATTCATTATTATTATTCAGATATCTATATGTAAACATCAAGGAAAAACTAATGTATATGATTACCAAGTACACCTAAGTATAGTAGTAATATGATATTACACGTTCTATTGTTCTAATATAGACAGATATTGTAGCATATTTATTAGTATTGCTAATCATACTGTATCTTATCAATCTTGTGACAAAAATTTCGATATAAGTTGAAGAAAAATGTCATTTCCATAAAAATTAATGTACCCAAGACATATCAGCTTCAAACAATCCATCAGAGCGTCATGACGCTCATTTCATTGAATGTAAATCTGTACAAGTATGATAACCAATTATTTCTTCAATGTGTGTACATTTCTCGAACATTTTCTGGTCTCCTTTTCAACCAATTCATGCCTTTCAGCGTAATTACTAAAAACATTATCTCCGTTTTCAACAAATCACAAATATGTACTAATAATCTACAGTCTATAGGCAGTCTAAATATAATAATATCAATATTCAACATTCTATGATGCCAGAAAACAAAGTAACACCTATTGTATATATTTGACATAAAAAGTATCAAAATATTCATATAATTAAGTCAGTTGATATGTATTTACTAACATAGTATTGAACAAACTGTTGTATCAAAATTATTGCATTGTGCTTCAACCACATCACTTGGTTGATGGATCTCGCTTCGTATGTAAACCTACCATGTTGCTAAATGAATGTTGTACCAACTTGGTGCTATTTACCATGGTGCAGTCTTTTATACCTACGTCTTAAAAATATCTATACCATACTACTGTCTATCTATAAGAAGCCTTTCGTCTACTATTACCCTTAAATGTGTGCTAATAAATATTGCTTCAGAAATTCAGTGTAATAAAAGTGAACTTTATTTCAAAGTCAGAGAGTAGAGTACGTAGATTTCTTGTGTAATTACAAAAAGTAGCTGGTACACGGACAAACTATGTTACTCAATCCTGTATTCATTTGAAAACATTTCATTAAATCAACATTAATCTACTATACACTTATTGAAATGGCTATACCACATCAAATTCTTTGCATACTTAAATAGAAACAACTTACTCCATATTCGACCGGTGAATGTCACAAAAAAACCAACAACGTGAGTACAGAGTTATAAAAAAATTATTAAAAAACAGAGCTGTTTAACTATAGTTAATTTCTACCGTGTCAGATCCTTAAACTATGTTACAAGTAAAACGATAAATTAAAGAAATACAGCCCTACGTTACATTATTAATGGGGCTACTAGTAAGGCAATTGTTTTAACTTTCCATTGGAATTGGATCTTCTTCTTTCATAGTAATAGGATCTGAAGGCATTTCGTCATTACTTTGTTCCATGGACATTGCAGACATAACTGTGAGCTCGGGAGTCTCAGTAACTGATTCAAGTGTGGATTCTTGAGCTGCCGCATCGGTTACAGGTGTTTCGGTTAGATCGGTTACTTCACTTACTTCTGTGAAAAGAAATCAATCGATTACTACCTATTTAACTCTTAAATCTAAAGAACAGTGTCCATGAGAGTCAAACTAATAAATGAAATTACCATCCGGTGGATGAGCAACGGTAGTGTCAGCGTTATTACTTTGAGCAGGTGGAAATTGAAATGCAAATGGGTCAACGCCCATAGCTTTTCGTAATGCTGCAACTTCAGCAATATCTCCAGGAGTTACGTGTTTAGACAAATTTACTAAATTTTCCTGAATTTGGTCAGCAATTTTTACTTCCTCGTCAGTAATTGGTTGCACATATGGAGGATTTGGCTGAACAGGTAAACTTAGCCTTCTATTCTGAACTCGTTCCAAATCGTTAATTAGTTCAGCCGTATGTTGCAACTTGAGTGATACGCTGAATTACAGAATGTATACACAGTTAATAGTGATCATGTATTGAAGAGCAGAATGTAAAGTTTTGAAGATTTGACAAAATAGTTTCATAATTATTACCTTGTTTTAATTTCATTCTTCAAGTCATCCACAAATCCAGTGTCGATTCCTAAGTCACTTAAACTTTTAACCGAGTCGAAGTCTATATTTTCTGTACGTGGAGGAGAAGGTTCAGCAGCCGATTCCCCAAATCCAGAGTTTTCTACCATTTTCCATTCTTGTTCTAACTGATCACAGAATGCTTCCTGCTCTCTTTTCAACTTCAACTCTTCCTCGTGGATATGTTTTCTCTCAGCAATTAAATTCACTGTTCGAGAATGCTCTCCTCTGGTCATGCTATTCAAAATTTCATCTACCATGTGCATAGCGTAGTCACACCCTTTAGCAAATTCGATCATACTGAAATAAAAAATGCAATGCTTCCGATATATTCACAAGTTATTAGAAAGTACATGTAAACTAGGTATGTATTATGTATGCATGTATATTAATAAGTGGTTGATTGATCGCTGAATTCAATTTTAACATACCTTTCGGCATATTGAACTGCGTTTTCTTCGCCGTAGGTCCCCGAAACTAATTCCATTTCATTTGGAGTTAGACTAGAAAAAGTTGTATCTTGGCTTGGAGCGTACGAACTAAATGGTCCATAATACAATGGTTTGGCTACAATAACGAGAATATACGAAAGGTTATTAGCATCATTTTGTTAGATACAAACATGAAAACATAGTAAAATGGCAATAAACTAAGGGATATAAATGTTGCATGATAATAAACTATAAATTATAAGAAACAAATGTAGGTACCTGAACGATGGAGATTTCTTTTATCTTCCTTATGAACCTGCAACTGAGATGTTCCATGTGTGATTTTTCCAGACAAAGCTCCCAATGAAATTGGCTGCTCTTGGGTTCCAGGCAAAACTCCAACCGAAGGTGTTAAAATAGCTAGTGATGTACTACCATCACCTCTTTGCCTCAAAAACCCTAACTAATACACCAAACAAAAGACAAAAGTTTACAGTAATTAAAACTGCTACACTGAAAAACGACACTAACAAGTAAGTGCTTAAAATTACCTTGCTATTTGGTTTCTTTGTAGTCAAGCGATGAGCAGCCTCCCTAGCAGCTAGCCTAGCTTGCTGCAAAACCTCTTCAGTGGTTAAGTCATCGGTAAATGCTCCACACAAGTCTCTAAACCATTTTGAGATATTTTTTGAAATACCATACCGTATCATTTGTTTTATCATAAATAGGCAAGTATTTAAAATCTTACGGCGGATCATTGGGATGAGGCGGCATGTAATGAATACTTTCTTTTGGATCCAGGCAATAGCTTTCTAAATTCTCCTCCTCAGATTGGCTGACATCCGCTGAATCTTGATGAATTGGATCGGGAAAGAGGGCGAATCCCAGAGTATCTTCTGTAAGTACCCGTATGGATGGTATGAGAGGTAACAAAGATCTAATCTTTTCTGCAGCTAGATTTCTTAGTCCGCCCTGCAGCAACTTTTTTGCTGCCTGAAATACAAGAAATTAAATGAATAAGAGTTATTATCAATGAAGCATGTACAAGGTTTCTTGAAAAATAAGTGCTGGCAATGAGAAACTATGCACGTGTGTCCTTGTATTGAGAAACTAAGGCACTAATGCAAACATTAAAAACATAATAGTATCATTGTTGCACAGATAATTAAAATATTAACAATACCTTATAGTATATTGTCTCCGGTTGGTTGTAAATCATGGCATTATTACACATCAATTTGAAGTCTTCCTGTTTATCAAAACACAATAAAACAATATTACAATACGCACATTAAATCGGTCTGTTTTTGTTTCCAAATTGTTTACAAGACACTCACAGTAAATTCTGGGAGATTTGCATACTCGCTGTCGTCTATTTTAGACTTCATTGAACTCAAATCCATTGGTTTATGAATAATTGAAGAATACCCGGGAGCTATTTTGTCTGTCACTGGCCACGCAAAAAACTGCTGGGCGTCCTTTTTCTCTAGAGCCTACTCAAACGTACACAAAAACATATTTTTATACTTGAAAACATGCCAAATCTATATTTAACCGCACTAAGCAGTAATATGTACAAACTAAACGTTAAGAATGTAAAACTTTACTCTTAATAGATGCTCCAGTAGCTTCTGGAAAGGCTGTTTTTCGATACGTTGCTTTTGAACACAAGTTCTTATCTCTTTCGGAGTTCCAGGAGCAGGGCTTGACACATTTCCATCTTCTATGTCAAACCCAACAGCATCCAATAGTACCCTACGACCAGACAAGGTAATGGGTATTACAGGCGGATCTACAGACGGAGAGTCAACGTCCATTGACAATGATACGCTGCTAGACTCCAAGTCATCTTTGTCTTTCCGTTTTTTCTCCTAAAACCGAAAAAAAAAGTTTAAAACGATGATTAGATATAGATAGGATATAAGATAAGCCTGTGTCTTTAGTCTATTAGAAAAATTGAAGTTATCGTTCTAGCTTTCGTTAGACAAACCTTGTGGTGATGCTTATGTTTTTTATCCTTCTTCTTCTTCTTGTCTTTCTTTTTTGATTTTTTATGGGCATACGACAATGAAAGCGAAGAGTGTTGAGAATCTTCTCCGTCATAGGGAACATTTACATTCAATGACATGGCCGGACCTGGCGAATCACTATGTTCAGGAGTAGAAGAGCCACCAACTTTGAGGATAAGTTTCAGTCTAGCGGCGCCTGAAGGATTTCCATACATCTTATCTGAAAATTTACGAAATCAATGTTTAAGAAGGCATTATTAATTCAGAAGCACCTTTCAATTATTAGGAAAATTAATTTTTGTTGCAGTGGAATGTGTCATAAGTCATAAGTGTTGTGGGAACATACGGCGAAAGTTTGTGTTTTGTGTGAGTGCAAGCAAGTCATCATCAATATACATCAAATAGCAATATTGAACTAAAAACTATTCAGATTTTGTTGAAAGTGCAAAAGGTTCATAACCAACCTTCATGCTTTTCTCTATCCTTATCTTTCTCCTTCTTGTGTTTTTTGTGCTTCTTCACAGCAGGTTCCCCGGAATGCATTTACAAAATTTTATGTTAAAATTCTTTTAAATGAGAGATATTTGTTTTAACTACTGAACTTTCAAACGGCACTCTATGTTATGTTGTACGTTATAACAACTGATTTAAAATTCGTCACAATATAATGCAGTTGTGACTAAATATGTAAAAATAACTCAACAAAAGGCACGGGTACGAGGGTGGAGGGTACGACACATGCAACAAAACAGTTCAAAGTGTATCTTTGGAGAATTTGGACAATGGACAAGATAGTAACTGACTACAACTAGAGTTAGCAGGAAACACAATTTGTTCTTGGAGCCAAATGAAGTGGACAGACAGAACTATGACTTATATCGATCAAAAACTAAATATATTATTATAAGTAATATATATGTACGTAATTAGTTTCCTTTATGTGATCATTTAATTTTGACGACAAAGTAAGTAGGTATAAATCGCAGATACAATTACAATTACAGTAGTGTAAATAGGATTTAAGTAAGGAGTTAGTAGTAAATGCTTGTTGGACAAAGTTCACTTATATACCGAAGCCAGCAGCTGATGCTGATAGTCATTAGTGCATGTGCTGAAACACGAAACTGAAATCAAAACAACAGACAAGCTATTAGTCATTAGCTTAATAAGTCGTTAGTGTTCAATGATTAATATATTAATAAATTGCAAATGTTACATGCAATCATCGATTTATTTTTTGAAAATAATAAGCGTTTTGGCTAAGCAGTGACCCAGGCTTAACTCTAGCCTTACTAAAGTTTCAAAGCATAAAATAATTAATCCTCAGTAAGACAGTACAGAATAAAATTTCACACGATTGACGATAAAAGTTTCACGAAACACACAAAACTCAAAAAGTTGCAAACCGATGTGACGAATTTCTTGAAGAACACAGTTAGCTGAATAGCCGTGAACTATGTACTACACCGCTGTTTGACAAAAGGTTATTTCCTTTCCGGGTGTCCGGTTAGTTCAGTCATCAGTTATTTATAAATAGACTATAAATTCACTTTGTACATTGCTTTTGGTGTTTGGTGTAGACGTATTTTTGAAATCTGGAATTTTGGAAGTCAAAAAGATAGCTTATCCACAATCAGACAAATCTGAATATAAGATTCAAAATTCGGTTTACTATTTCCGCTATTTTGTTTAGCTTTCTTTGATTCCAAATACCGCGGCAGGCCATAGAGCCCGGTAAATTACAAACATAATTAACAAAATATTGTTGCACATGTAATACATGTGCTTTTCTTCAATCAAAGTTGATTTTCGGTGCGACCGATTTAATTTTAACTACAAATACAAAGATAGATAGTAAGAAAACCGATTAGTTAAAAAACTTGTTGCAGTTGTCTTTTTGTTGTTGTAATTATGTGAGTCGTGAGTGTGTATTAGTTTTTCGTGTTTTACATGTAGTGGACAACAGCGAGGAAGTATGGTAAAAAACACCTCCACTTTCCGTCTTTCCTTATCCATATACAATGATACAACATTATTAACAACATTAGGCATTATAATAATAGAAATATAATTATATTGATTAATATACTGTCTAATAGGTGTATGTAATATTATGTTAGTAATGTAATTTGTGATATAAATATTGTAATCTTTAATCTTCATAAAACATACTGTTAATAACTTAGTCTGCACTTAAGTGCTTAAGTACAAGCTCAAAGCTCCCCGTTTAGCTTGGTTGAAAATATCGATCAATCGATTCAAAAAATGGATTGTATAAGGATTGTATCATATGTCACTTTTGGCCAGATCGTTGATCGTTGAATCGCATGATATGTGATTGATATGTATGAAAGCTTGTAAGTGCAATCTATAGGTAATACAGTATAGTATAGGTATACATAATAACTTATGTAATCTAGGTTCTTTGAATTTAAGTATGTATTGTGTAATGTATATAGTAGTAAGGCAATTTTACATGGGTTAGATGGTATAACACTATTATGCAAGCGTGTGCAAAGAAATTGATTCATATTTATTAGCTTATCAAGTTCATCTCTTAGCTTATTAATTTTACATATTATGTCCGTGATGTCCGTGATATCTTTAAACTTGTATATGTACATTACATATGTATCTATATGCACTGGTACAGTATTAACTGTATGTAGTCAAGTCATTCATTGGTTTTCAGCTTTATCGCGTAGGTATTTACATAGCTGGTAGCTGCTATAAACTATATAGGTACATACTTTAATTCACTTCCTTATGTCTCACTTATTTCATGCTACCATCATTATAAAACAGACATTATAATCCATGTTGTATCATATAATCGTTTTACATGAATGCTGTATCAGCATAAATATTTATTTAGGACATATGCATACCATATTATAATCAATAATCCTTTCACAATTCACAGAAAAACTTCGTCACTTCACTGGTTTAAACAATGAGGTTACAAATACAATGAGGTAATAACAAACAAAGGTAACAAATACGAAAGAGTCGACTTTAGACTTGTATTGTACCTTTATATTATGGTGATTATTTTATCTCTTATCTGACAATCAAACTGACATCAGAGCTATAAGTTAAGTATATATAGAGTCTCAACTTTTGTTAGATAGAGTTAGAGTTCAAAGAAGTACTAACGAATACTACTGGTAAGTCACGTACGCACTTATACGTAACCCACGATTTCTCATCCCCCAAAAGGGCCAGAATTGGTTAGAAATGGTAGTCTCAGTCAGCAGATTCAATTCAGAATCTTAATTGTCATACTGTACAATTGAAAATAGTACAGATAGAACTATGATCATAAACAAAAGTTGTTAATTTGGTCTTATTAATAACATTAGTTATTTCTTAACGGATGAATTCATAAATTTTGCATTTCATTACACATTATACACATAATATATTATGTTAACATGCAAATAACATGTGATATCGGTTCGGAACTTGTTTGAGAGGATTTCATGCAAGTTCATATTTTTATCTCTTACAGGCTTTGAGAACAATGGTTCTTTCTAATATTACAATATTACCTATTAATAATGAATGATTTATTGTTTTGGTATTTATTAGTGTGGTCAATGCATAAATATATCCATTTATCTATATGTACTGCTGCATGCTGCGTGATACTGGAATAACGTTTTTAAACGTGGATTGATAATTTATACAGATAGATGCGACAAATAAATGACCATTGTATTGTTTAACCTCTACAGTATGTGTCACAGTAACGGACTAGTCTGGTTAATACATAGAAAGACCTATAGTAGGACTTAATACAGAAATAGGTATCAAACAATCTGTTTAGATGCACGTACACGTTGTAATCTAGGCAACCATACTTTATTGCTGGAAAATAATAATAAGAAAACAATTCCATGATTAATTTATATTTGGTTGCCTAGACTACTAGTCCCTAACTGTGAAACATACTGTATATAATATGCGTAACTTCACATAAACTGTTACACGTAATAATTAAAGTTAATTACTTGTTTTTATTAAGGTTTGACTGGTCAGCAGAGTGAGTTACTGAATGTGCTGGTGTAGAGTAACATCATAGATCGTAACATCGATGCATCCTTTTAGCCAGACAGGCAAATTTTTGTGATGTCTTGTGTGATGTGATGAAAACTGTGGTGTTGGAAGTTAAAATCAGGACTGGAGACGAGACGGCCTTTTATAAGTAAGAAAAGAGATAATTTGAATTACTTATTTGTCTATTTATAATCCTACATTTACCTAAATACAATTTAATGTTTTTTAACACTGTTTAATCAGTTTCACAATTGTTTACAGCAGATACCAAAAACAGTTTGAATTGCAAGGATTTCTCGTTTACAGGCAAACTTTGCTCCTGCAACTGTAAAAGCAAGCAAAATGGAAAACATTTTTCACATAAACATCCTGTCAATATTTTTTGGTATAGGTAAGTCAAAGTTGCTATTCATGAATAATTCTTACTGTATTTGCTCAATATTACTCTGGAGAGCACAGTTGAGACGTAAGCATGTATACTAACATGTACGAAAAGAAGTTGAGTAAAAATCATTAGGATTTTTTTACACTGATGCTGTAAGTTTTTATTATTAAATTCAATATCTCATGTATTTGTAAAGTATTTGCTTTTTCTTTTTGTAGGCACATGGCTCTGTGTTAACGGCCTGTGGGTAGAACTTCCGTTACTTGTCCAAAAGCTCCCTGAACAATGGAACCTACCGTCTTATATGACTATTGTGGTACAAATTGCAAATCTGGGACCACTTTTGTACACAATTCTCAACTCAATTTTCCCTAAAATAGTTACAGAAAAACGTAGCATTTATTTTGTAATGACATTAGGACTGGCTGCAAACATTCTGTTGGCCCAGTATTGGCAAGAAACGACATCAGTATTCGGAACTGAACATTCTACTGCATTCTTAGGTACGTATAACTTTCAAATGTTTCCAAGTGCATTCAAATTCTACATTATTCCACTAAATGATTCGCATACGTATCGGTATATCTATGCTAGAAAGCTTTTTAATGCTTCATTAAAAGTATCAAAGTTGCAAAACACAATCCATTTATTTGTTTGTTTTGATAGTTCTCGTCTTTTTTCTGGCCTCCGTGGATTGTTCCAGCCGTGTGTTGTATCTTCCGTTTATGGCTCAGTTAGAAGCGTCGTATTTAAATTCATTTTTCGTCGGCGAAGGTCTTAGTGGATTCGTGCCAAGTATTTTTGCTTTGATTCAAGGTGTGGGTGGCAATCCTGAATGTCGTAATAATACCGAGGGAAACGGCACAATTGCATACACTCCCGAACCATTGTTTTCTGTGGAAATATTCTTCTATTTGCTATTTACCGTAACACTTGCAAGTGCAATCGCCTTTTACTTGTTAAATTATTATCCTGTCGTCAAAAATGCTTTGGCTGCGCAAAATCTTTCCCCTGAATCCAGAGGTGTCTTAATGAGTACTGCCGAAACTCCGTTTTATCAATCAACTTCAAATTCAAACTCTCCGGAGAGATCGAGAAAGATTGTTTATAATGTCGAATCACATGTATCCGCCAATGCAACCCACGATGATTATATCATGCCACAACTGGAAGAAAAACCTCAATACAGCATGTCAAAATCCGTATTTATATACTTACTCTGCAACCTAGCCATAATTTGTGCCTTGGCCAATGGAGTGTTCCCATCTATACAGTCATACTCGTGTCTTCCGTATGGTAATGTGGTTTACCATTGGACTGTGACATTGTCAAACATATCTAATCCGGCTGTGTGCTTTCTTGCCTTTTACATACCTGCCCCAACCAGAAAATCAATTGTAATAGTGACAATACTGGCCTTTCTAACTTCTGCTTATGTTATGACCACTGCTGTTATGAGCCCAAGTCCTCCACTGGTAGGATTGTTATCAGGAGAAATATTATTGGTAAACCACATTTTGTTTGATTACTAATTGCATATTGTTTCTATTTATTTGAAAATTCTATGAATACCACAGAACTGAACTCGTAGACCAAAAAATTGTTATATGTATCATTTCTTATTTTATTGTTGTATTCAATTTTTTGTTTATAGGTTTTATCATGGATTTTACTTGTTGGATTTTTTACCTATGTGAAAGTTTCAATTGCGACTCTACTTCGTTCAGAAGGAAAACGTGGATTGTTTTGGTGTGGATCAGTAACTCAGTTTGGATCTGCAATTGGAGCTTTTACAACTTTCTTCGTAGTGAATTATGCAAATGTGTTTGAAAGTTTTTATCCTTGTACGTGACAAATGTACTTAAGAACTGTGTTAATAGCAAAGCAATCGTAAGTACATATTAATTAATTTTTTGGGAACAAATATTTATATAGTAGGTGAATGGTAACGTTTTATTCAAATATGTATTATGATATTGTGACATTAATTTTATTGATACTGTGATATGTGGGTGGCTAATTTACTAACGATAGTATATAAACGATAAACTGTATATATACGGAAGATGTATGTATTAGTTATGAAAGTTATGATAGAGTTTTGCCGAATTAAATGCATTGTCAATCATTTCTTATACAAAATCATACGGTTAATATTTATGCACTTCATCTCTTGATTTTGTACATACAGGTACCAAGGTGTGTGTGTGTGAATGATAAGTCCAGTACAGTACAGTACAGCGAATGTACAGTTTACACACTTTGGTACATACTTATTTCCTTTCACATCCATACATAAAATACGTACATATATTTGTTCTCATGGTATCTTATTTTGTTTATCACATAGCTGATGATTACATGGATCTTAAATTAATGTCTGTTTCAACTTTACTTGAATAAACCATGTAGGTAGACAAAGTAGACAGACATAGCGTGTTAGGTAAAGATAATTTACGTACAACAGTGTTTTTGTTCTACATAAGTTCAAGCAGACATATGATTTATGTGCTGGCGACTTTGCATCAAGGTTCATTAAGTTCATTTGCATCTTAAGTAATGATCCTGCCCTTAATGTTTATCAGATTTTTTGTAATAGTTACAATCGAATTGTCTGCTAGCTTACAACTTGAATATTTGTTTTTAGTGTAAGTGTAAATTTTTGTTTGACACCAACATTACTTGAGAGCAATATCTTAGATGGAATAAGTCCCAAAAAAGAGTAAATACAAGTATCTAAATAGAACGCTAGTAGCAGTGTAAACTGTTATTATTTGTCATTTGAGTTAGATCTTAGGAAATTAGGCTGTCTCTAATTTAGTAAAAGTCAATTGTCGGGTGATTCTGTAATGTCGGACGACAATGAGCGAGCAAGAAATCTCAACGCAGATGAAGAATTAATTCACAGAAGAAAAAATTTTGGTTAGAATCTATTTATTAAAATCTCAATCTCAATGTTCTAATTTTACTGTGTCTTAAGGCAAACTCTAATGGAAATAAAATTATTCTGTACACTTAGGATTATAAATGTAAATAAAAGGTCAAGTTAACTAGTTTGATATTTTATTTCAGCTCAAAGACGCTCTTTAAGTGAATATGCAGTATCTCTTCCAAATCAGCCTGAGGACTTGTCAGGAGTTCATCCTTCCGATGACCGTTTTCATTTCTTCTCTAAGGTATATTATATCTAAAAGTATGAATTATGATTTTTAAAATTTTGTTAACTTCCAATATCTTTGCATTGCTTCTTGTCAATACTTAATAATTTCATTGAAATGAATAATGTATAGGGCAGAGATTTTCAACCTCACAAATCTAAACATCATTACACTCCGGATGAACTTCAGGTTTTGCAAACTTACGAAAGTGCTGGGATTCTTCCATCCCAAACTGAAGTGTATAGACAATGGCTTGAGAATATGCCAGCAAGGTAAAAATAATTTTTATGATTATGTCAATCTGTAAATGAAGCATAAAAATGGGGTTTATATCATATAAAATATTCTGATTTTTAGAGCTGAAAGGGAATCTTGGCTAGTAATCAGTTTGATAGCAGTTGTAATCGGATCGTTGGCTTTCGTCATGAAAGAAACTTGTGAGAAGCTTCAGATATTTTCTAACCCTTTCGTTGAAGGATACGTTCAGGTTCGTTTGTTATGATATTATAGTACCTATTTCATGTTGACTAGTGTAGAATTTTTAACCACACTGCACTGTAAAGCGATTCGATATAATTCACTAATTTGCCCATGTCTTTGTAGCGAGGACAAACCTTTAGATTATGGATGTATTATTCAGGAATAAGCTGCACTTTTGCAGCATTTGCTTCATTGGTTGTAGTTTACATCTGTCCTTTTGCAGCAGGTAATTAATTATAAAAATGAAATATTTTAAGCTAAACAAATATAATCACTATAATATGCTTTCTTAGGTTCTGGGTTACCTGAGATTATTGGAGTGCTGAATGGAGTCGTGGTAAGCTTTAGAAAACTTCAATTAATTGATGATACTACATATTTTAACCGCTTAAAATGCTTTCTTTTTCCAGGTGAGAAATGTGTTAAGTTTCAAAACCCTTGTAATCAAAATCCTGTCGTGTATCTTCACTGTGCTGAGCGGCCTTCCCGTTGGGTTTGAAGGACCTATGATTCACATTGGGGCAATGGTTGCGGCTTGCATGGCGCGGCCAGTAACATGCTGCAATGAACACTATTACGCAGAACAGGAAGATCTAAAGAGTAAAGGGGAAAAGCATAAAAATGGATGTTGTCATTGTGCAAGTATTAAAGATGTGTGTCGATATCGGGATTGCCAAGAAAGGTATGTCTTTTCATTGTCTATATAGTTCCTTATAATACTACTTTTTGTAACCAATTTATTTAATTCGTGTAATTTTGATTAATATAGGTATTCGCTTATTTGTGTTGGAGCTGCTGCAGGAGTGGCATCAGCATTTAGTTCCCCTATAACAGGACTGACATTTTCAATGGAGGAAATGTCATCATATTGGTCAAACAGCCTTACATGGCAAACATTCGTTTGTTGTATCATTGCGAGAAGTACGACAGAGTTGCTTCGGAGTATTGTTGGTAGCATTGAACATTGGGCACCTGGGGAGAAGCTTAAAATTTTTGAATTGACGGAATCAGCACTTTTTGATGTAAGAAATAAGCCAATTTCCTGCATAAATTCGAATATAAATAAAAAATGACAATACTATGTTTGTAATTGCCTTAGATGAAAGAAATTTTAGAGCTGAATGTTGCTGCCTTCGTTCCTGCGGTAATTATTGGTGTCATGGGTGGTCTTTTAGGATCGCTGTTCATATTCATCCATTTGAAAGCTGCCAAATTCAGACGTAGAGTGTTGGCAAAGGTTGAACGACCCGAAATTCTGAACTTGTTAAAAGTCTTGGAACCTGTTGTTATTGCGGTAGGAACCCAATCAATTCCAACTTACATGATGATTTTTTAAGAACTAAAGCTTTTATAATTTTGTTTTTAGCTTATTTCTTCTTCTCTGATTATGGGAGTTATGCCTTATTTCCCCTGTCATACTACCAGTCATAATCAAACAATATCAAGCCGCTACGAAGGAAAGTATTTGAAGCTGAGGTCTTTTCAATGTGATCTACCAATCAAAGCACATTTTAAAGATAATATGATTGAACAAACAGGGATGTATCATGAAGGTAAGTTCAATGCAAGCTTGATTGTACTCATTCATTGGGTAAAGTGTGCATTTTTGTTCATATAATTATTAATTCATGAAGTCAAACTCTAATTTAAGGGGCAACACTACTATTTGGATCTTGGGAGCAAATGTTAAGAAACCTTCTATCGAGAAGAACTCACGAATATTTCGAATCTCCTGTTCTTGTTATCATTTTTGCTTTTTTCTTCATCTTCTCCAGTTGGACAGCAATGACCAGTATAGCCAGTGGACTGCTTATACCGCAACTGTATGATTTTAAGCTTTTATAAACGTACATATTATTACTTTGTACTGTACATAATTTGTAATGTGGATAAAGTCTAAAAAATAACTAATGATAATCTTCATGATACATTCTGAAGAGCTATAGGAGCGCTTTATGGGCGTTTGCTGGGATACGTGATGTTCAAAACCTTTGAGTCTATAATTGATTTAAAAGAGAGGCAAACATGGGATTGGCTTGATCCCGGAGCCTTCGCTTTGTTAGGAGCTGCATCATTTATGTCTGGAACTTCTAGGCTACCAATAACTTCAGTTGTAATGCTGGTATGTTTTTCATAATATATAGGTACCCTAACCTTTAACATGATAAGTTTAAATTAGATTACCTTAATCGTAACCGAACAAACTTTTTAGGTTGAAATGACAAACGATATTAACATGTCGCTTCTTATCATGATTGTTGTAATGTTGTCGAAGTTTATTGGAGACTTGTTCACACATCCTTTGTACCATTCAGTTTTGGAATTAAAGTGCATTCCTTACTTAGACTCGGATTTAAGGATATATCGTAAAGGAAAAAAGTAATATAAACATCCTCTTTCCTTTTTGTGCTATCATTTTTAATATGATTTTTTTGCTTACGTATGAATTATGTTTTTTAGATTGAATTTAGAACTATTCAAGATAGGAGATGTGATGATCACACCGGTTGACTCTGTCAACGTTAATGAGTCGATTGCCGTGCTGGCTAATTTGATTTTGGATACCAACCATGGTGCTTTTCCTGTTGTTAGATCAAATAATGATGGTCTTGAAAGAACGTTTTTAGGTATCATTACTCGGTAAATGCAATATGATATTTTTAAGACTATGATTAGTATAATGAAGTATAAATTCTTGAACTTTTTTTCTCATTATAGATTGGAACTGAGTATTCTGCTGACTAAAACACATAGTTTTGACGCAAAGGAATTGCGTAAAGAAGACATAGATCGCATTCGTATATCGTATCCTGAAGTAAGCATGTTGTTTTAATGTTATACGAGACCAACTAAACTTGCCTATGTAATAACGTTTTATTGTAGCTAGTATGAAGTTTTAATGTCAATTTTTATTGTTCCTTATTATTTCAGTACAGTTCTAACAGACTCAAAGATACAATTACAGCCAATGCTATATTAAATAACTATGTTACAAATATTACGTTCCGGTCTTTCTACGTGAATCTGGTAAGTTTTATAATTATCATAAATACGTATGTGATTTGAATTTGTACATAGAAAATAGTAAGAGTTTTTTGTAAATTGTTTTTTTTTGTAAATTCCAGTTGCCATACATTAATACTTCCTCCCACTCAGTACCCAAGAGTTTTTCTCTTCACCGTGCGTACAGGTTGTTTCGGACGCTAGGACTCCGTCACTTAGTCATTACGGACGACAACAATCAAGTTGAAGGAATAGTGTCGAGAAAAGATCTCATGGGATTTTCCGTTGAACAAAAAATTAACAGTTTATTGGAAAAAAGAAAGAGAGAAAGATTGATCCCGGGTTGTTCCATGATTCAATCATCACAACGATTCAGGGAAGAATCTACAGAGGGTCCAGGAGGTTTACAACCGATTGAAGGTAGTGAAGACGAATTAGAGGATGGCGGAGCACGTGGAGCGCCATAAGGATGGATGTCTGCAAAAACAACCCTGAAAATACTGAATCATTTTCTCCCCAATTCTTCGAAGAACATAAATGCGTTTTCTAAATGAATTTATTTTTGCATGACATAATATGTATTTAGCTTTAACCAAACTGAATTGTTGTTGTTGATGTTGATGTTAAGTTTTTTCTGCTGAATTGTGTTGCGTTGAGTATACAGAATGTATGGTGTAAGTAAAGTTAATGTATCATAGACGTAGTACAAGGTAATATTGGTTATAATAAATTATCGTTTATTCGTACAACAGTAACAAAAGAAACTGCGTCTCGAGACTTCTTCCTTGTACCGCTTACCTATATACATGCATTATTAGCAAAGAGTTGGATGTATACACACTTTATGTAGTGTACTGTATTCTTCTCATCTTGTAAAAGTCAAGAATAGAAAAAAGAATAATAGAATAAGAGCAGGCAAGAGATCGGTCGATGAACCAAGCGTGTCACATAAGCAGGTATGTTACTTTTTTCCTTGCGTTAGCCTAATGCACATCTACCTGCTTTTAACAGGCTGCATACATGTGCCAAAGATGTTACTTTTTTCTGGAGCATGAGTTGACCTATGAAGTCAATATCGTGACTCTTTCCAAAGAGACACACCCAGACTTGCAAAGAAGAAGAATGCTTTCAAAACGCATAAGATGAGAATACAGGTATCTCTATACATGCACAAGGCAAATGAAATAATAAATAAAGCTCAAGAGCTGCTTACTTTGACGAGTCTTCTTTATTACCAAAATAAAGTAATCCTGCCAATCTCAATAGAACCCGAGACAGGTTGATTTCATCCTTTATTTTCTATCATTAGCATTATCCCGTCGTGTCTGCCACTTCCTGCGCTCACATATGCTAAAACCTTTCTAACATGTACCAGTCAGTTGTGTAAGTGGAATTATTATTACATTTCGTCTAAGAACCTACAATATAATTTCATGAACTCAATTTAATAACGATAAGTCTCCATTTAAACAACTACGAGTGATTTAAGACATTATTTATAGGTACATTAGGATTATATGCGAAAATACTTTTACCTTACATACTTTTCATACTTAGCTTGTAATGTACTGTCATGTAACGAAATCCCAACACATGCCGTATGCAGATGTTAAGTGGACAAAAGACAAATTGGCAAATGGGGATGGGATTTATGATGATTGTGCCGCACTGTGCTGCTTGAGGTATGCAAAAATAATAATAATATTTTATTATTACATGATATCTATTAGTAAATATTATGCTGATTTCGTTTCGCATCGATCGATCGATTGGAAAGTGAAAACAGACTGACTTCCTTATTGTACACTTTGCCATCACAATAGCTCAGCAACATGCAATAATAATAATTGGCTGCAGTTGTTTTGTGTTGTGGTATCTAGAGAAGATGAATCTTTGTACCAAGAGTAGGTAATCTCTTGTAAATTGCAAACAATGGAATTTTTCCTTTGTACGTAGTATATCGTTTTGTAGTGCATATGGTGGTGGTGTTGGAGAGTGTCTTCTTACGTCGTGCATGATTCATGTTCATCTGTAGAAAATGTTGTGCCCACAATAATTGTTGTATTGCTTCATGCTGTAAATGTGCATGTGCAGATTAAATTGAATGATACATATAACTGTCTGACAAGAACAATACACTGACAGACGATAACAATAGTTACAGAAGGAAAGTGAAGATGTAATGCCATTATTATTGCCGAGAAGAAACCAAAGTTTAGCAAAGTAACCTACAAATAACATGTTGCAATTCGTTGCTTCATGTAAGTACAGACTTTCCAGAAAATGTACCAATAACTAAATAATAAGTGAAAAAGAGAATGAGGAAGTTTTCAAATTTGACCATAAATACATAAATTCGTTGTAAATGAACCATTTTTTTGTATGAATTGACTTAAAAGCATTGACGGGTAAAAGTACAAAGTGAATATTCTGTAGTTATTCCTGATTTGCCGAGAATTATACATCTCGCATCTTACATAGCATCAAGTGCTGTACAGCAAATGCCTACAAGTACACAAATTCTTTTACTTTTCACATGAAATATTGTAATTGGAATGGTTTTTATAGGATCCCGTATCTGATGCATCAAACTGGAACAAATGAATTGATCAAGACTGATTAGACCGAATTGTTGTTAAATAAATTCCATCAGCGATGTCTCCATTGACTGTTTAGTTAACAAACTCAACGCAAACTATGCAGTAAGACAGTTACTCTGTTATCTTTTGCGCACAGAAACTCAACCTTTCCAATGACAAACTCCAGCTTTAAACAATGCCGATAAAATAATACAGAAAAACAATATTGTGGTAAACGCTAGGAATGAATTGAGTAAAAAGATAAGATGTTACAGAAAATGTACCAATAACTGAAAAATAAACGAACAAAAGAATGAGGAAGTTTTCAGATTTGACCATAAATACATAAATTCGTTGTAAATGAACCATTTTTCTGTATGAATTGACTTAAAAACATTGACGGGGAAAAGTACAAAGAGAATTTTCTGTAGTTATTCCTGATTTGCCGAGAATTATACATCTCTCATCTTACATAGCATCAAGTACTGTACAGCAAATGCTACATGTATGTACATAAATTCTTTTACTTTTAACGTGAAATATTGTAATTAGAGTGGTTTTTATATGATCCTGTATCTGATGCAACAAACTGGGACAAATGAATTGATCAAGACTGATTAGACCGAATTGTTGTTAAATAAATTCCATCAGCGATGTCTCCATTGAGTGTCTAGCTAACAAACTCAACCCAAACTATGTAGTAAGACAGTTACTCTGTTATCATTGGCGCACAGAAACTCAACCTTCACAATGACAAACTCCAGCTTTAAACAATGCCGATAAAATAATACAGAAAAACAATATTGTGGTAAACACTAGGAATGAATTGAGTAAAAAGGTAAGATTTACACAGACAGAAGAAGAGCTATTATAGTTTACATCAATTACATGCATTGGAAGATATTAAGCCGTTGTTACTTCTTCCTTCCTTAATTCTTTGCAGGTGTGAAAATGTGGGGGTAAAATGAGAATTATATTTTACCAGCAGCTCAATTGTAGATTAGTGTATCTAACGTAAGTGTATTTGTGTACTTATGTACCAGAAGCACGTGTGTAACAGTAATGTAATTGCACTAATTTTCCCTATTTCGTATAAAAAAATTAATATGTAGTAAGAATATTAACTGTATTGTAAATTGTACGTACGTTTTTGTAATAGTCAATACCTGCCATGAAGAATTCCATGGTGTACCATGTTATATACCGGGTAGGTTTACCGTTTACTTATGCTATGCAACAATTTTTGGAATTTTTATTAACACACTCGTCTAAATCAACAACTGTAATTACCTTACCCATTACCTACCACAAATGCAATTACCCAGCAATAAATTCGTAGAGACGACACATCTTTTTTTAAACAAATATATAATTGGTAGTTTTCGAACTTCCTAAATGCATATCACACTAACCATAATATACCTAGTTACTTACATACAAGTACAGTTACTTTTTAAAGGCTAGCCCCAATTCTTCTGTTAAATGCCTTAAATTGTATTTACTGGACCTTTGTATAGTACACGAACAGGAAAAACGGTCTTTCCTAAAGATGTATACTTGAAACAGAAGTTTTTGTTCATGCACAAAGTAATTTTGACATAAATGACATAAATGTAGAGTTAAACGATTAGCTCACTTTCGTCAGTTCAGTTTCAGTTCATGTAGGTAATGGTTGGTTTGGGGGTGCTAATAATTGTAAGTAGTGGTGTTAACTATACGTGGAAGAACACCAAGTTGATAAGCAGGTACGGATAGTAGAAAGGCAAGTATTTTTATAAGTAGCTCATCATCACGGTAGTTTAGCAGTCATGTTGATCCTGCCGATCCTTTTTATATCAAATGGCTAGAGGCATTATGTGTGCAATGTAACAAGACCTGTTATTGCGTACTTTCATGTAAAGCTGTCGTTAAGAGCGTTCTTTACAAAGGTGGTGCTGTCGGGAGCGTGCCTCGAGCAGTTAGGGCAATTTAAATCAATTACCTGCCTGGTGCTAGTTGTTACTTCTCACCTACGTAAACAGTGCATTGCGTACACATGAATACTGATAATGTATGACAGACTTCCACACACACAGCACAACTACCACATTGTTATCATAATGACTTTTGGATGAGTCATAACATTTTATTATACACTTTCGTCTTTTACGGACAAAATATATCTACAGAGACGTTTGTTTTTTTAAATGTAAGGGTTTCATCTTCTTTCCAGGTGCTTCAAATGCGTGAAATACTACTGGAAATGTTGACAAATCATAATATTTATGAATTGGAAAAGTACATTATACAGTAATTTTAAATGAAGTTAGATTTCGTAAGAAATACTTCGACACGTCCATGAACTTAACTGAAACATCACACATCCAGTTGCACCATACATTCTACTGTAGTTTGTTCTAGTTTTACCATTTAAACTAGTAAATTCGAGTTATTGATTTTTAAAAGGACAGTGGCAGTAGATTTGCATACATGGGAGCAGGAGAATACCAAGTTATTGTTATGGATAGGGTATGGACGTTTTCGATCTAAGCGGTTAATCATGCTTAATGCATTATATGTAATAAGTACGTATAGCATGTAATATACATTTTGTTGTGTCAGTTAGTAAATTGAATAGAAGAAGCTTTCAGCAAAGTTTGTTTGTATTTAATGTAAATTATCACAGATTATTCATCTAATGTGATATAAAGCAGTTTTTGCTGGTTTTCTACAAGCTTTAAAGCATGTCTCCTTATTAGCACCTAGATCATTTCAGGTGATTGCAATTGTCAAGCATACGTAAGCACTCCTCTCCAGAGTACACTACCTAGTCAACTTAAGACATGTCAAGAAACCATCTCTAAAGAGTTAGCTTAGTTGGAGATATTGAGAAATATGTTATGGCAGTTGAAAATTATGCAGGACAAATAAAAATAAAAGTTTATTATATATTTGCTGTAATCCTTGAAACTACATACAGACGCTTGTATGGCTACTTAACCAAGATTTTGGGTGTATACAAAACTATTAAATTCTATGTATGTAACTTATACTGTATACTGGGTGGCAAGATCAGAGATGAATTCAGTGCCCACCACATGTATGAAATGAAAGCACAAGAAACCTTCACAAGTATACCGTAAAGCCCGAGTAACATTTTGGACATGAAGTCCAAGCGTCAAAGCAGTTGGAACATTTTGTGATAGGTGAAGAGGAAAGCAACGCTTATAACTAACACAAAATCTACAGAGATAGTAGCAGTAAAAACTCATTTTTTCACCTTGTCAGTAAACCAGAGACCTAAATCCCTTTAATAATCCATTAGACATCCATTTATCTCGCCTAATAAATTACAAACACGATGAAATGATAAAGCCACATAACGACAGAACCACTCGCTCTAAAAAACACTCTCAGGTTGATGAAGGCTTGGCGCTAAGTAATTACTCATTAATGAACTCAGTCCGCCTTTTCTATTATGTTTAACAAGGACCTAAAGTGAAGATGGTTTGAGAAACTGACTTGAAGCTTAAGCGCAGCCGACACAATTCCACCTTCGAAAGATAATCTGAGTCTATATAGTTAACGAAGGAAATCACACAAGTGGCAGTGCCAGTTATCTCAAGTAGAAATGAACGCGTGTCTGTTCTTAAAAGAAGAGTACGTTATTTCATTACATATTATCTAAATGTATGTATTTTTCTGTATATAGTAAGATAGATATAGTAGTGACTGTAGCCACAATGTAAATGTATTAACTTACTTCTTCTAATATTTTATAAGAGTTTGTACATTGCGTTTGGAATAAATATAAAAAAGAAACAGAGTCGGTCAAGGTTTCAACTCCTACCAACACCTTTTCTCTGTACCGGGATCCAAAATGCTAATTCAGCAGCCTCCTATGGTCACTGTTTTATCATTAATCACTCCGTGACCTATCGTACACATCTAAATCTATATCCCACACAATAAGAAATGTACAACCCTCGGATTTACACAACATCACACACATCTACCTCAACCACACTCAAGTTATCGAGTTTATCCCGTTGCCTCTCTCTACTTCATTCCGGTATATTAACGTTTTTATGAATATGGATCGAGTCAAGACGATGTAAAAGAAGCTGTGGACCATGGACAATACAATAACTGTAATCACGTAATGTTGATATTTAAGCCAGGGAGCACCTTGTTACTACTTCACTGTTGTAGATACATAGAGAATGTTGGGTTTACAATGTTATTAATATGATTATGCTGTAATACATTGCATACCTGGGCGGATTACTACTTTATTGTTGCTGATATTACTTTCGTCAGACGTTTTCCCTGTGTGCATGTAGATGATACTAAAATTTAAAGGTTTGTATTGTATATAAGTATATCTAGGTAAGAATTAAACTACAGGCACTAGGTAGGTATCGTTATTTGGTTAAAAGATTTAGCTTTGAAATCAGGCTGCACACAAATGCACTGTGCTTATCGTTTTGAAGGCAATTGACAGCTCAACTGACAGTTGATCTTGGAATGGAAACCTGTCAAATCTTTCATCTACTACACACATCATTTTACTTTTTACCTGTCCATGTAATAATTCACGTTAGTACACAGTCTACAATGAAATGTAGATACGAAATACTCATTTGTGTGTATACGAAAATATTATACTAGAGGCAGGTATTTTACAAGTGATTACAATAGTGATGAATTCACATATTGTGAATATTTGATGTGTTGATTGAGTTCATAAGCACTTAACCATCTACATCTGTATTCAGTAACTTGTATAAAGAAAGCTTTGAGTTATGTATTCACATTATGTTTGGGAGTTAAATATATTTCTTGTTCGTTCTATCATGTGCACAATTATTTCATCTTGGAGTACTAGGATGGATACATTTTCTTTCATTTTCTTTTTCTTTGGCAGTACTACAATGGTTTAGTTAATCTCAACCAGGAACTTCGTTTTTCAAAGAGATTTGTAAGTTAAGCTTTGTGAAGGTATTTAACCTTGATTTACTTAAATAGTTTGAAGTTAACTTTATATAATTTGAATGTAGACTATAATATTTTAATATGCATCTTGTCTCTGTATATACTTAAAGCTATTTCACCATTAAAGATGTAAAGCTAAGTCAGGATACCTGTAAACGACTAAAATATTGGTACTGGATCTATTGTTATGTAGAATACCTCAGAGCTAAAAGACTAATCTTATGATTGAATTGTGGTTTTTGTATTACACGTATTATTAATGTGCACCTACCTACTGTAATTCTATGTGAACATCTATAGGTACTAGTACATATGTGCACGATTTCAAGTTATACTCGTTTTCAAAATATTTATTGACAATACATAAAATGTGAAGTACCTACATAAAACATACTGGATTTGTCTGTGTACTTCTTACATTATTTTTAGCATGAATTACGTTGTGTCTTCTCATTTCCTACTTTTAAATGCTAACTACTTGTCCATGTTTATCTAATTTAATATAACTGTAGAATGCACATCCACTTATCTACCCATCAAATGGAAATAAAGATCGTTCGATTAGCTTCTGTTTTGTAGAAAGTATCATGATCGAGGCAAATTCTCACAGGCATTTCAAACACAATAATAAGAGATAATATCATTACCGAGCCACAGTCGAATATTTCTACGTGAAGTAAGTAAGCCTCAGGCATCACTAACGGTAGCTTCGTGATGATATCGAACAAGTTAAAGGAACCATAATATCGATTTCACGAAAGAAAGAAGCTACTTGTCATATAAATAACTAATCTAATTCAGATCACTCTGATTAGATCAAATGGGATGATTGTTCCTTCACGTTTTTTCCTATCATTTCAAATGAAGTAGCTGTGTCTGAGTCAGTTTTATTTCTGCAGCTATATAAACATTGCGATTTATTTTCCTAAGACTATCGACTACTGTACTACTAAAACTGACAAATCAGACTGCACTGTCTTGTAGTTCGAAATGAGTGATGCTGATATAACAGGAGTTTGGCCCGCTTGCATTATGTACCATTCTGTAAACAAATTGTTTATTGGCATTAGCTACTGTTAACAGTAAGCTAGTTCATACTTCATACATATTTGTACTATCACAAGAAACTGCAAAGACTACCCCGAATTCGACAAGACTCTTATTCCCGAAACTGTTGTAAAACATGTTCAAAATGTAGTAGGTGTGTATTATAAAAGTTTCAGCAATGAAAATCTGAAACAATAAAAATCATACAGTACACTTGATTTTTAATTAGCACTTACATACGCATTGTTAGCATAGATCGATGTAGACATTTAATTACTTTGACTCAGTTTACCTTTACTACAATGCATACGGCACATAGTAATAACCTCAATCACCAACCTACGCATGCTTTAATTGTGTACAATACCATGCGCCTTCATAATTTAATTATTCTGCAGCTAAAATGCTTTCTCGACATCATATTTAGATTTATTGTTTGCCGCAGTGCTTGACTGTTAGGAGCAGAGGCTGATATTAATAAGTGTCAGCTTCACATTTGAAACAAACGGCTCGTGTTGATCATTAGTTTCTAATTGAAGGTGAAAAATATTATGGCGCACCTGCAGCGTGTTGTTCCGAATTTACTTTGACCCTTTGAAGCCTGGAGCACAGACCGTTAATTCAGAAGCCGTGGTATTTCCCTGCTAAATGTGTTTTATGTTCACCCATAAAGCGAATTGAGTGTGCACTTGAACGGTAACACATACGGAAGTGCACTAATAATGTAGGAAAGTAATAATAATCGTAATAATCCTAACATATTTATTATTAGCAGCTGTACATGATCTTGGGTTACTATAATTATAGCATTTATAAAGAATCAAAAGTGCAGAACATCATTACGTACAATTTTACCTCATTTATAATAAACTACAGAATGATTTTCAGTAAATCACCCAAGAGTAAAATCAAAGGAGCTGATGCTCTTTCAATAAGCTTCTGTGTTAAAAGGTATGCAAGATGCGTACATAACATGCCTCTTGGTATGCAACGTGCATATACCACAAACAACGTGATATGATGCATACTGCTCCTTGAAGTCGGCTTTTTTCTTTATTGTCTTATTATAGCTTTGAACAAGTAGACCTTAGGGCCTACACAACAATTTATACCAATTCCAGCTCCTAATTGGTTCCTCATCATAAATATCATAAGTTTACTGACTGAGGTACACTAGGGTACACACGTGGATAAGTATCTTCAAACGACAGGGAAAGGATTAAATAAGGTATGCAATAATACAAGAGTACATGCATTTAAAACTAGGGATACCTTACACAACTTTCATTTTTCACTCGACAACCTTTTAACGCTCATTTTAGTAGGCTAATCGATTTTCTTGTAAATTGTCCCTGTTGTATTGGGCGCGTACACAGATACTGATTGTGATAATAAGGTTTCTGTTATGTAACGCGGAATGTTCTGAGGTCCCTTTACATTTCATACAAAGCTACCAACATGTTTTGTCTTAAATGCCCCTAATATAACAAAATGTACGCTAAATATCTAAACAATACTTATACTATATTGTATTACAGATACCTAAAGGGAAATTAATGGTAGAACAAGGATACCTACTGTAAAGACTTTCGTATCAGGTGTATTGGATCAATAGGCCCGTTCATAGTTCTTCAATAAGCCATAGACTATGTATTCCAGAAAGTAGTAGACAAGAATCTTCTTCTCATCTTGGAAGAACTTAAATGAGCGCATCTGATCTGATCGGAACTGATCTGCCATGAAAGGTGGAATGGGTGAAAATGTGTAATAGAATATCGGCACCCTTCTCACCTTACTGTAGTTTACTTACCTTCAGTGCCTACCTTCTACTTACTTCTTCCTGGGTAATATGGCTTACCTGCCTACTGTCTTTTTGCCTTTGGAAATAGATTGGTTTGGATTTTAAGCACTTTTACAGTCATACTCTGAACAGAATAATGTAATACACACACATTATTTGATCTCCGATCGGTTAGAGTTTTTTCCACGCCATATTATTCTGTACTCTCATTTGTCTCTCCTCTTTCTTTCATTTTACAGCATAACTTGAGATCTCAAAAATTTCTTTGAAAGAATAAATGAAAGGGAAAATTGAATGTGTTATATTATGTAGTGTTCGCGTCGCGGCACATGAAAACAGAGAAGTAAAGTAAGAGAGAGGAGTGACTAGCAGCTGGACTAGATTGAATAGCAGCACCAAACTTTCCGAGTCTAATTAGAAAAAGTATTTACGATGATGAGCAAGTACACATAGTACACACAAAAGTCCAAGTGGGATAGTCAACCCAAATCATCAAGTAAAATACTGACTCATCTCAATTTTCGATATGGTGTAGATTTACCATTTATTTTACCAATACCACCTAACAAAGCGTCTGTCTGTAACACAGTAAACAGTTGAATATATTGCACGGTAGGGTTTAGCTTTAAACTTTTTCAGATGAGGTACTTGCACTACTAAAATATGCATTTCACTTTTACTTGTTAATATTTATTATTTATGTACATCATACATACAACAACGTAGCCTTTGGTGCATATTTAGTAACACAGTATTATCATATTAGACAAGCATTAGCATACTTATCGTTATTACTATCAATATCATCACATCACATTAAATCATTCACACACTACACATATGGTTTGAAAAATGCTTTTTAACTGTGGCTGATATATTAGTGTTATTAAATAGTTGCTCATTTTACTTTCTTTGGCGCAGTTGCTGTTGCTGTGGTCATTGAATGAATATTCCTTGTCTTGTCATGTCAGTCTCTCCCCGTCTTCATTATCTGCTGCCAAGATCTCAATTTATTCTATAGATTTTAAAACCAGAGTCTGCCCACATTAGCTACCATTTGTATTTAACTGAATTCATCTTTCATGCTTTAATTGTGAGCGAGCTAAAGATAATGAGACTGAACGTCATAGTAGTAGCAGTAATATTATCAACCGGACAACCTCATCTGCATTCACAGTGACAAAGGGTCTACCGAACAGATCGAATACAAATGAGCTAATCAGTGGCAACGGAACAAAATCTGAAAGACCCGTTAAAGCCTTCCAGCTACATACAGATGCGGCCGTCAGAAGTCATAACAGACTGGAAAAATTATTCTACGTATTTCATGTAGTCATAGTCCAAGACAGTGCAGGAGATGCCACAGTATTTATATGAGTCGACTTGTTACATAAAACATTGGATGGATCTGTTGATACATTTCACGTCATCAATGCATAACTTTGTGTTCATTTTTCACCAACAGTTATAATGTGATAAGCATAACTTGGTGGAAATGAGATAGGTAATGAATTTTAATGATAAAAAACCAGTGGTCATCCTTGGGCAAGCACACTCCGAATGTATTGTTATGATAAATGATACCATGTACCTTACCTACATACACCATGACTTTTCTTTTAACTCAATGCATTTGCAATGCGATTGAATATATTAATACATTTAAGGGTCAAGGCAATATTTTTTTCCGGTGAATTTAATGAATATAAAGTGTTGAAACAAAACTTCGTATTGAAATGATAGTTTCCTGCATAAAGTATGATTTTACTGAAAAAAACTTTGCATATTGATCTTTATTTGATATTGTGGCAAAAAATAACCTTCATTGTGTATGTAATTTGATACGTGTCGTAATATTACCTAACAATCTACCTATATAAAAGTTATAAAACAGGAAATAACACACACACTAAATATTACTACAATTATTACAGAATTACAATGACACATTTTAAAACATGTAATTGTTATTGTAGCAGAAGAAGATGGTAAACACTAAGCACGTTACAGAGTCAGATGCAGGTACAAAGTAGGCATACGAAATACTTTGTTATGTAACGTTTATTTCTAGGTATAGTTTGCATATAATTTTAGTAAACAGCAGTCGAATGCTTTTCAACAGCTTTAGTGTGGTGTAAGTTTTAGTTGTTGTTTTTATGCTTTAAGAGGGGATCGATATCTCATTTTAAATCATATCATCGTTCGATCTAGGATTAACCCTTTTAAAGAGAAATGATAAATGTTTTTCTTCTGTACGTAGACGTACATGGAAATCAGTATAAATATCAACATAAGCTGCTTGGAGTGCGGGATGGTTCTACTTAATAGTTATATAGAATCTTGAGTAAGGATCATCGGCACTGTATTGATAAATATTAGAGAGAATACAAAGAAAGCAACCTTGTTGTGTGGTTTGGCTTATTGTGTTAAGTTACTTTATTTACGTAAGCATATAATAGCAGATGCCACACACAGACGCAACCTTATATATCCCTATATCTACTACCTACTGATATTTTGGAGTGTAGTTCAATACAACAAATATCCGTAGAACCTTGTTTCCTGAAAAGAAAAATGCATTTACCTACGGAGTGAGTGGGATGAACTCAATTTATTTCCATTTTCTAATAAACTATCAACTATTATTGGTTTTTAACTCGCTTACACTCAATCAACACAGGACAGACGTATGGGGTAATTGAAATGCATATTTGATGAATGTACTGAGAATTCAGAGAATTTCCACCGGCGTGCTTAAGTGATGACGGCCTCATCTGTACTGTATTGACGTTGTCTGAAGTCTGAAGTAGGCTCTGGCTTGTACAAGATTGAAGGGCATGACTAAATTCACAACCTGACATTGACCCAAGCATATGAACTGGAACAATACAGTAATTTTAGGGTTCCTAAAATGCGTAATTTACCTATGTACATATAAAGATATTACGCTCACTTATTTCTCATGGAATAAGCCATGTCATGTAGCTTGTTCCACGGTTCCATTAATACTGTAGAATACATTTTTCTCCAAGTTCAAAGCTTGGAAACATTCTGTATTTTTATAGGAAACTTTTTACATAATTTGAAACGTATTCGTGAATTCGTCTGTCTACTAACTAATAAATAAAAATGTAAAGAATAATTTTTTGAATCTTAAGTTTGGTGGAGGTTTCCGAAAAATATTAGTCAATTTCATGCAAATGATGAATGAAAGCAGATAGAAAGAAACCATCGGCATGTTTTGTGTTTGACTCTTGACACGATCTTCAAACATGATTGTGCATAAATACGTAGTTGTAATTCTTGTCATATTTGTCACAAAACAGAAAATTCTTGGAATGTGCAAAGAATGTCATAAATCATACTTGATGACAAAGTTGGTGCATGTTATGTATAAATTTTAATGTTGCAATTTTAAGTAGTAGAACGAAATACTCCAGTGAGAATAAGTGGCATATTCCATGACGTCTAGGAGGGCTGTTGGCACTTTGGCACTGAGGAAATCCAAGGTAACTAAATTATCTTATAAGTGTAAGATTCCTTCAAGATATATGCAAGGAGTACAACATTATTTTGACCTTTGCATTGTGTCGGCAAACGTGCAGTCATGCACTATATGGACGGCTACTGCCAATATGAGATAAGAGCCACCACGCTCGGTTACAAATAATATACGTGCTGCTCTTGTCTTGTGTTGTGTCAAAACTTGGGCTTAATGACTCTATTTGCTTTAAAGGCAGGTCAAATGGGACGACACAAACAGCATAAAGTAAAGGCAAATTGTGGAATGCAGAAGCAGAGTGGCTGCACAACCCTTTTTGGTTAAATTGATCGCTGAACTATTTTGTTGATATTTGAGTAGATGTTCCGTCTCACTCAAAGTGAAACCACAAAACATGTCTCTGCGGTTTTCACGGCATTTGAGGATTACAGAGTCATTTGACAGGTTAATTTGTTTATGGCTCGTTCGGCTGCATACAGAACAAAGATAATGGAAATTGAGATACATTTCTAACTCAATAGGCTCAATATACTTTCTATATTGTATACATAATTATTATATTCATAACTAACCCATAAACCTATTACATGATTTTTGTACATAAACTTTGATATATAAATGCTTGAGTTGAAGTCCCAAATGATTGCCGTACATATCATATTGACCGTACAGTGCGCACAGGGCACTTGAAATTGAAGCGTATTAATTTACCCCTATAATTTACTCACAATAAATTGAGAATATTTCGTCTTAAATCTCAATGCATTTATGTGTAAAATGTAAATGTTCAATTAACATTCAGCTATTAACATTTGCATCTGTCAATAATTATAATATTACTAGAAATTATGTGTCATTTGCAATTTACAAAATTACATTTTGACAAGATGGGATCTAGTACTTAAGTACCTACTCTACGTACCTAGAACATAGGAAAATATTTTCGTTGCGGCTGTTAAAAGTGAAATTGCCACTATTTAATTATATATACAGTCAGTATTTTTGCCATTCTCTGTAGTATGTGTAAATTGTGCATCTAAAATAAGATATACGTGCTGCAATATACATATATTGCAGCACATGTAGAAAAATAAGGAAATATATTTTAGTAGGACATGTAAAAATAGAGCACATTATTATCAAGTGGCAGCTATTGTCTTTTAAGAAGTTTGTGAATTAAAGGTTCTTTAGGCTAGGTCAACATGATTCCTTATTGTAATGAGCACGCAATATAGTGATTCTTAATAGATACAAAGGAGTTTATTGGATTTGACGTAAATAGACTCTAAGGCACCAAATAGACTAGACCAGACATCAAAGGTCATAGTCATGATAAACCTGCCAAGATCTACCAGTCTATTGTCAGTGACTGTAGAATTAGAATATGCACAACAACCTATTACGTGTTATTGTTCCTATATTGAGACTTTTACAGGTTCACCTTCTACCTAACTTTATTTCTTAAGATGGAAGTTATCTTTACACAAGACCCTTATTTGCCTTTTACAATAAAACAGAGTGCTATAGGCTATAGTAGTTGCTACAGTTGCTATTCGGTATCAATTGGTTAATTGTTCAAACAATAAATCGTACTTAGCAGATTTCACATTACCTACCACACCATGCGATTTGTGTGAAACAGTTGCTACTCTCTTAGTCCTAACACCAGAGCTACTAATTTGTAATAAATTCTCCAAGGCGGATGTTCCGACGAGCAATAAATTACATCAGTTACTTAGAGTTACATCAGTTACTTCTATATGGTACAAGTCATTTGATTCATGATTCTATTTAAGAACTTTCATTTCAACCGTATAAGACTCTTGTGGAACAGCAGAGTGGCCGTGTGCTCTGTGTACTTACAGCACAAGAGAACACGCAGGTCGAATAAATAGAACAAAGAAATCAACAGTTAAAATACAAGTTACAAATTGACAGGTAAATGAATAGATAGAGAAGCACGTTGCTGCAATGTTGTAATCCGACATGTTAATATTAGCTATTGTGTATCAATCTACTTCTTAATGTAACACAAAGATAACAATCGAATGAAATTACATGTATGACATTTGTTACTTTAAGAACAAATGCAATTTAATGCTTCTTATTTCCAATTCAGTACACTATTGTTCTAGCTAGGTACCTGCACCTTCTCATTCGCAGATACTCGTAAAAATAGTACGAATATTACACAGTACTTGTTCGTACATTCTTATTTCAGCTAATCAAAAGTATTTAGGCAGTCTTATACGTGTGTATTGGTATTAATAGCTAGTCCTATAGAAGCTACATACAGGTACACTGTAGGCTTGTTGTCGGGTACCACACAGATAAAAAACGTAAATGAAGACACATTTCTACAATTGTGTTATTGTGTACAATTCTCGTACATGCAGAGAAATTACACGGTGCAGTGTGCAGTGCAGAGCATGCAGTAAGCATTCTTTGTGTGGTTTTAGATAGTTAACTAGTTGTAAGTAAATAAATAAAGTGCACAGGTAATACAATTCTTACCACTTGACTATATGTCTGAGATGTCTGTTAGAAAAGTCGTAGGAAGAAATTGACTTGAGTCGGTATATCTTGTAAAGCCATAGCCGTGTATTCAACTAACTCTATGTGGTTATCGTTGTTATTATTTATTGTTATTGGTTTGACTTCTTTCGTCAGAACAGCATGACCTATTCTGATTAACATCATGTGGGGTATCAAGAAGGGTATCAAAAGCGAAAGTTGCCCTATGTATCAAATAAATGTGCTTCTGTTTGCCACCTACAATCAGTTAATGATTCCATAATATTTTCGAAACAATAATAAATATGTTAGATCCCTTTGGCTTGTTAATAATTAAGTCGATGTACAGAGTGTAAAGCAATTGGAATTTGTTGAAACTGGGACTCCCAGTCGGCCATTTAACATGTCGAAGGCCAATAAAATTTTAGGCATAGTGAAAATGCTTTTTCTCTCACTGATTATGTAGTCCTGAATTAGTACAACAGTTAAATGTAGAAGTACATCGTACAGCATGCTTAGCTCACTAGAGTTTAGTATCTATATGTTTTTATAAATACACATACGTATAACTAAACTAGATACATAAGTGTAAGTATACATATTTTTTAGTAGAAAAGGAGTGATAAATTATTAAATTTTATTTCCGTACTTTGCTTGCCCAAGAAAGTTATACAAATGCCTACACCTATAGATAAATGCTACTGCATGATTATTGTTTTGTTTCTACCATGCATGGGATGTTACAATATAAAAATAAATCTTGCCTCTTTGTTTACAGTGTGACCTACTAAATTAATTTTTAATTCCTACTAGCAGGTTTTTCCTACCTAAGCCTAACCTGTAAAATTTTTATGTCTATACCTATACACCATAGTATATGCTTATAATGAATACAAAAACCATTTAGATGCTTCATCTCTTGTTATTGCACGTTCACATAATACTCCTGATCTGATGATGCTGATGAAATTGGTGAAACTAAAGTCCACAATGAAACGGCTCTCAGCATCAGACATGATGTAATACGATTTCACGTAGTAATGCAGAATGCACTCAGAGAATATCAAGAGCAGGCAAAAGAGGAGTCTGATAGATAGCCGTTAAAAATGATTCGTTTTTCTCATCTTTCTGACAATGGCAGCTGACTGATTCCCTATTACTAATACTTGTGTACATATAGGCACACACCACCACCACATCACATCGTATCTCCCAGAGTGGGCAGGTGGTTTGCTTTCTGCTGCGTAGATATAATATTTAGTAATATACAACTCACTCTGCATTTAAGATCTATCTGTAAGTACTGGTGCTGATATTAGCAGGCGACTAAAAACAGATGAGAATGAATGATCCATCCGTCAGTCAGTCGAGTCCTCCACTTTGTCCTGAGAGTTTTAACTCTATTTGGTGCAGCACACACACGCTTTACAGATAAATAATATTGGGTTGCAATTGCTATCGTTCCTAAACACATTCATCTAACAAACGTTCCTCTATATATAAAGTATATATGATTTTGTTATGTAATGCCACCTTGTCCTAGTAATAGTAATGTTCCATGGTGCACAATGGTGTCGTCGTGTTTGTGTCGTGTGTGGCTGAAAAAGAAATGAATTCAGGTTTATTCTACACGCGCTTTTTCCATATATCTACGTACACAGCTATAGTGTATAATGTATCGTGAATAAAGCACCAAACTATATACACGTTCATTGTTCCTGGTTTAGGGTTCCGATTCAATACGTATCATCTATGTATAGAATTGCGTTGCTTTATTATTGGCGCATATCATCTCGATTTCATATTACTCTTTGGTTGGAAATATTTGGGTGCTAGTTTCACCAGCCAAGTGATTTTGATGATGAGTCGGAGGAAACAATGCTTATTTTTGTCATTGTGTAAGCCTGTAACTTTTAGCTTAGGGTCACCATCACCTCTCCGCTTGTACTGAAGTTTCCCACAGTCGTGTAACGCAATAAATAACAATGAAGACCTAATATTTCCACACTGTAGAGTAACACAGTCCCGATTTAGTAGCTAGCTTTGTAGTATATTTTGCAAGGACGTAATGTATACTATACGTAAGCTATGGGCACAATTGGTTTAGATTTTGTGTCGGTCTCGGTATTTGGAACAATGTTATTCACTTGAATAGATGATGCTACCAACATGATTGGCATCACACGTCAGGCACGCTTACTGCTTGCTACAATTTTTTATTTTACTACTAGCAGGTCGAAATCTATGTTATGTGACTTGTGGTTTTATTACAACAGCTCGTGTTTACAATGATGTAGGTATAGTATGCATATTCACTATTCACTCACAATAGAAGAACTAAAGCACAGATAAGAAAAACAATGCTTCTTTTGACGAATTACTAAAGATAATAATAAACCATGTTAACGGTCCAATAAAGTAGCGGAGAAGACAGAGACATTGTGTA
>JABASD010000377.1:0-82267 GCA_019776165.1 Pogonognathellus flavescens
AATTCAAAATTAACCCTTTTCAACTAATAATTTTGATTTACTGATTCAAGAGATAAAGATCGTTCCTCTGTGTAACCTCTCAGAATCAACAAGGGTCTAATTTATTTTGCTGACCTATAAGGATATAATATTATAGCGCGGTTTGAAACACTCTTTATCTCGTCTGTTTCCTCTGCAGGGCCAGTGTGGAAACTAGTAGGGGTAGCATAACTGTGATTGTGACTGATGGAGTGATGTGAATCTTGAAGCTTTTGTATTGTGCAACTTTTCTCCCTAATGTGAATGTTGGTGACAGCCATCCTAATTGATTTGCAAATTGCAAACTCTTTCTTTCCTTTTAAATCCTTCTCGATATGCAGGAAAAGCAGATTTCCACATGATGGTCGTGTCATAATAGAATTTCATTTTCTTCTCAAACGATGATGGCTACTAACGATAGCGGGGAACCAAATCACCCCATACAAAGATCTACGAAGAAAAAATGCAGAATTTTCTCATGGTGTGCTGTAGATACATTAACCCTCCTTACTTGAAGGATATTAACAACCTCATAATGACATTCGTATTCTATTCTATGGCTACTGCGTTACAGGCGTTACACACTACCAGAGGCACAATGGCACACAAACAGCGCACAGACGAAAAGTAGACGACTTTCTGTGATGTCTGATTTTTCTTACTTTCACTTTCATTCAACTATATCCATTCAACTCTGCTGCAGAGGACGTAAACATATATCCGTTACTAGTTACTGCTTTATTCCTTTCTGTGTAGCATTCAAGTAGAGAGTCATTTAACTTTGAGTACTTTGACTTGACTTAAGTGAAAGTAAATGTATGCAAAAGTGCAGAGAAAGTGAAAGTTCCCTGTAAACTCATACGCTTTTGTATGGCGTAAGTGCTTTGCTCTCTCTCTAAAGGCAAGGGATACAAAATTGTGCGTGTCATTTGTACATTCCAGAGTTACGGACATTGATACTACTTCCAACAAACTACGTCAAATAGTAAAAAATTCTTTGAAATCTTTTCAGTGAAGAAAGTGCACAAAAGACCCGGAGCATTTCAAAGAGTGAAAAACACCTTTGTAGTAAACATTCAAAGAAATTAAGTACATAATTTCTCATCATGCTCTTTCTAATTTCGTAGTAGTTTCAGACTGTCATCTCATAAAAACTAATCAATGGTCAGAACGAAAGCGTCAATCTGACTGGAATAAATCAATTACACAAAAGTGAATTATTATCATTGTGTAAATTCATTAAAACACTTGGCAGTTTCTTATTATTTGTATGTAGATGTTTGATACGAGTAGAGTCAAGACGAGAGTGGAGATTTAGTTATCAAGATGTATGTAATTAATTACTTTCTTAGCATGATTTATTTCGTCACGTTGAACATTTTATCCTCGTTAGCTTAAAGTAAACAAACGACAGCATAGAATGTAAGAAACTACTCATGTATATGAATTCATTTTACGAAATAAACTGGAAATCGGTAGAGCTATTAGCTGACACGGTGCCAGAAGACGAGGATTTTCTTGCTCCGCGTCTGAAATAAGGAAAACACAACAAGAGAAACGTCTCCAGAACTAAAGTTGTCCGTATATATATGCAAAAACAACAGAAGACATAATTATGAGCAAGGCTTTAATTAAAAGCAATGCATCTTTCTGGAAGCTAATGAAGCATTACATAGGCAATTGCACTCTCTGCCAGCAGAAGTACATAGCCACTTTTTCTTCAAAGTGGCCTGGGTTGTTGCTACGAAGACGGAATGAGGAATAAGTTAAGCAGATTAGATGGATTATTTCAGCCAGAAAATGAAGAAGAGGCAAAACTAAATTAGAATGGTATTAGTGCACCTCTGCGACTATGCGAGGAAATTAATATTGAGTTATATGAGCCTTGAACAGAAACATCCTTTCAATATGTCCTTCTACTTCACAACAGTAAGCAAAAGCTTGTTTATCTCGATAAGCCTTTTCAAGGGAAATAAAGTGAAAACTTGGGTTTCCTCACGTTCAAATTCAACTGCTCTGCCTATTTCTCCCTCCTATATAGCTTACGTTGTACAACCGTGGTTCTCTGCCTGCACCAGAACTGAAACCGTACGATAACGAAACCAGAAGATCTTGTGTGGAATTTCGTCCTGTACTGTTACTACTTCAATCTACAATGTATAGTGTAGTGCTCTACTCTACCACTACAAAACGAGTAGTGCAAAGAAGATAGACGCATGATTGTTTCACCCTTGGGCTTCATACTATTACCGGTGGCTGAGCTGAAGTTCAGAGTGGATTTAGCTACTCAGCTCTACTGCTCCGACGAACTGTTTCGAACTAACAACACTAAATATGCTAATATTGAAAAACACGAAGAGAAAGTGAGATAGAGAGAGAGAGAGGGAAATGGGATCTCACACGTGTTGACAATATACATAGTACGGCTACAACATACACACCACACTCATATACACAGACGTTCATGCATTCCCCTTGAATCTTTTCTTATTATTTTCTACCAGGACAGTTTCCATATGAAATGGAAAGAAAGAAGAGAGCTGATGCTACAATCCCTGCTACTCTTCGTGTGTGCAGGGAGTGTAATTGCAATAAAGTAGCGAGGTAAGCTAAGAACATATGAGCATGACTTGAATGGGACAAGGACAGGACAGAGAACGGCATCGTTAATCTGCCCTTCCAATAACAACTCCAGATAGCTCCATACCAAAAGAAATGTGAACAGAACTGCCTTGTGTGTAGATGTTATGTTGCTGTTTCAGATATATTTTGGAGGTTATTACGTCTATAAGTAGAGCTAACACAGAAAGAGAGAGATGCGTTTAGGTGCCACAAGTATTCCTATTGAATACTAAAAAAGAAACTTTGTAGCTTCGCATAGCGTTAATGTGTTGTAAAAGGATAGAGAGAGAAAGTGAAAGGTGCCTATTACAAATGTGGCACTTTTTAACTTAGCAAGACTCTTTCCTTTACCTTTATCTGCATAAAACGTGTCCGTGCAGCTTTGTGCTACCCAAATGTATGTGGAATAAAACACATTTCGTATATCAAATTCTTCATGTACCTACAAATTGTGCGGATTGTCCCAGCAGGTATTGGTAAATTCTTTGTATTTCAAATCTCTCAAATTCTTCACAGGAAGTGCACTTATGACTTTCATCTAATAATGCACGGTTTCATGATAAGCTAGTCTTACACCAATATGCTGTGGGAAATGAATTTTTTATTCCTTTTCTTCCGTATCTTCGGCTAAACCCTTGCATGTATTTTCAGGTAACCAAACCACACCATAAATTACGTAGTAGAGGACGATAGAGTAGAAATATTTCAGCAGGCTTTTCAAGGGCTATTTTGTACGCGCATTCCTTTTAAAACATCCCTTTGATTAGAAAGTGTAATCAGAATTTGTGTTTACTTATATATTTGCAATATTTTTTGTAACAAAACTGCCAATGTAAATTATTTAAGTAGATAGATATATTATAAAAGTATCCAAGTTTACCAGGTGAAAAATACAAATTCAATTTTAACTGGAAAAATAATCATATGAATTGCGGAGTACTATTTTAAAATTAAAGCTGCATTGGTTTTTGTGCATCGTTTGGATAGTAAGGCACCCTTTCAGACTAGATAAAATACAATCAACCGTATGTAAAAAATGTGTATAGTATATGAAGACAAAGTTATTTATATTAGTGATTCAGACTTTTCCTAAATGGAAAAATGCAATAAAAGTCCATTTCATTACTGATTTGCAAACTTGTATTATATTCTAGTGTCTTCTTTGCGGCAGTTTTTAGTTAAATTTGGTAACATTAAGGGGAAGAATGGGTGTCGATTGGTGGAAAGAGGAGCTGGTGAAGAAGACCTGGAAGCAAAAGAAGATTCAAATGGAAAGGCATTATTATTATTGATTTCCATTATACAGATCTTATCTGGTTTTGACTTGAAAGCTTTTACGCACAGGTTTTAGTGGAAGTAGAGAATAGAAAAAAAGAAAGGGAAAAGGTATTGAGCGTTTTGCGTATTTCATTCGTTAACTATAAGCAAAGTAAGTGTAGTCGCAGAGATGGAGGAGATAGATGGGAAGTAAATGTAGGCAAGTCACTGCAATGTACTGCCTGTGCCATCAAACTATTATTGTATTAACACTTATTCTCCCTATCTTCACTTGCCATCTCAACCGTTAGTCAATTTAAGAAGAAAAAAACGATTCCATTGACTTGGAAAATCATTCACTTCGTATGACTCTCACTATAGCTTTATGCCTATAAGTACCGATAATATCAGATCTATTTTATACATAGTACCCTGTGTTGTAGGTTGCACCGTTTACACAAACAAGTCAATATTGCTTTAATGGTATGAATGTTATAAATTGCTAACGCTATTTATAGCCTTGATTGTTGTAGACCTTGATGCAGCCAAAAGGATTCTAGCTGAAAATACGACTGATGCACAATCTTTTTAGAACTAAAATTATTTTGGATGGGACGGTTTAACTTAATATACGCTGTGCCCATAAAATATTTCATAGTATTTCTTCCCTACTTAAATGAATAATTATTGGAAAGCTCAGAGGAGTGAAAGGACGTGAAAGGAGAGAAAGTTGCAAAGTGTGTACAAAATCAAGTATACAAGTTACCTGATTATATAAAGTTATTGTAAATTAAAATCAATGTGAACGTAATAAATGTAAGGAATATTGTCCTAACATTCACTGTAATATTCTCAGATGCTGTATTAACGCTAACAGTGTAGTGCAGTTTTTATATTCGAACTATTTCTTTTGGTGCAGGATAAATTTCAAATAATCCTAGCTCAACGTGATTGACACTTATAATGCAACTCATTAAATGCATTTACTATAGGAAGATTCACTATGAAACTACTATATTACTTTTATTATTTTAATTGCAGTATTTTTTGGCTTTTTGTCCTGCTGTTTGAATATGTTCATTCGTACTTTTGTTTAAGATGTCTTATATGTTCTTTTTGCACTATAGCCTCTTTGTTTCAGGGAGTTAAATAAGATTTTAATGAAATTCTTTTCCTACTTATAAATTGTGAAAGAGCAACGAACGACAAAGTCTGAAATTGCAACTAAAATATATTTCGCCGCCTCTCCGAGAACAGAAAATGCATAAAGGATCTGATCAAAGTATCTTACGCACATCTTCAATGAACCATGTACAATTTAATAATAGTTGATTGCTTGACTTTATTCTCTGAACGCATAAACACTTATAAAATGCCCGACAAACTCTTTCGTTTAAATCGCAATTTCACTTAATTAATATACCAAGAAGGAGCTCCGAATCTTCTATATTCAGAGTTTTTGAAATGCTAAGCCGAATCTGAAATTACATCGTAATATACAGATATAAATAGTATGCCAAAGGAATAACGGTTACTTCACTGGCAATTTCCCTATACACATTTGAGTTTTCTTATTGTCGCTGTCCTTTTATCCAATCTGTCTCTTTGCCCAGTATTCTCATAAATTCCAGGCGAACAAAGAAGCATTATTGGCATGACCGACTTGAGTCGAGTGGAGAGAAAATAAGGAGCAGAGAGGCAGAAGAATAGCAGATTTTCCTTGTATTACTTCTTACGCCTTTTCTCTTAGTATTTGGCTTGGCTGGCATTTTCACAAGAGCAATTCTCTCCAACTCTCCCTCTTTCTCCTCCAACATGTAATATTATTGTGTGTAAGGGATGTGCTTAGCGAGAAAGCTTTGGATAGGGAGAATCCTCTCATCTGACACTTAGGCTATCTCCAAACAGCCAAATGCCCTGTGGTATGATGCTCGTACAGATAGGACCTTGTGTATTGCGTGTGTATTCTAAAATATACCACTACTGCAACATATAACTTTTACTTTGTATATATCCGCATAGTAGTCCCTACTAGAAGGATCAAGTGCTCACAGTAAGGAGTGCAGGAGTAATGCTGTGTATATGTGAGTGGAAAAGGAATTGCTAGTAAATCTTGACAATCGAGCTCGTCCTCATCATTCGTCTTAGTCAATTTAAAACCTCGTGACATTTCCCATGAAACTTCTTGACTGTGTGTCGGCATACCCCACCACCACCACCACCAGCAGTTGAGGAAAAGACGCTTCGTTTGACTTCGCTGACTCTCTTTTCTCTCTCGGTACCTATAACTACGCTACTTAACTGTGTGTAGACAAGACGGGTATTTTATGGAACACGTAGGGAGAGTCACTACACACTACTTATATAATGTACGTCTAAACGTCCTCTGGAATGCGGTTGTACTACATACTAATGTCGCCCTGAATCCAAGCAGTAGCTATAAGAGTATGTGTGTAAAGTTATTTTCATTTATGACTCTTACTTTATATACGCTCCTATTGCTACATTATACGCGTGCACCATTTAAGTGTACGTTTAGAAAGATGAAGAAGGATAAGCGTTTTCTAAGCTAATAAGTCTTTGACTAGGTTTCGGATATATTAAGGGCAAAGAAAATCCAAGCGAATTCAAAAAGTTCAAGAAGCTACTATATATACTACTACTACCACTACACACTAAATGCCATGCAGCTTCGGTCTCTATAATATTTCAATTTGCTGCATGATTGATTGTAGTTGAAAATAAGTAAGGGATTCACCACACTATGGTGTAATAGAGATATATGCAAATTGTGTATTGCTCTCCTCTATCGTGAAATGCAAGCATTCAATAGCTCAACTAACCTTTTTCTGCTCGTCGAAGATTTTTTATCGTTATTATAATGTGACTTTTGGCAGGACGGAAGATTTACCTTGTCTCGTGGCATTAGCTTGTCTCGCTCATGTAGTAAATGATTCTTACGAACAAGACAATGCATAATGGATTGGAGATTTAAGGAAAAGGGTGCATATAAAACTAATATGCGCTAACAAGCAATATAGTGCATGATTCTTCAGGAATATTTATAACTTTGTGTATATAATACGTTCATGGTATACTAAAACATCCTGTGTGGCCAATCAAACCGACCTAAATGTACTGTGTGTAGTGTGTGTGTGGATTCTACTTATGTATACATAACTGTAGGTTACGGCTGCATAGGTAGGTGGGTGGGCACGCTTGGGTTCTTAATGGGAGAAGGTGCCGGCTCATAAAAATTCATGTGAACATTTGTTTGAATTGTTACATTTGGGAAATCTTGGGTTGGACAATAAACGGAAAGTGGAATGGAAGTGAAAGTATGAACGAATTTTCTATGATAGCTTTCCTTACCTTTAAGCTCTTACTCAATTCTACGCTCCCAACTCAAATGATGATGCGCTAATCTCAATATGTATTTCTCCTGGCTTTTATTGTCTACCTTTTATGCGAACACAGATATGACTACGGGATCTAAATGGACATTTGTATAAAGTGAGCAGAGCAGTAACCCGATTTCACGTTGTCATTTCCTTTATGAGAGTATTATATGGAACGTGGTTTGATAAGGAAAATGTATTTCACAATTTTATACGCACAAGTGCAGTACATGAAAGAGATATACCTCTTGTTTAATTTTTCGTACAGATTTTTTCATGCTGTACGTTATTTTTGAGTGTACATGTATTTTACATGCAGCTGCCTATTGAAGTATGGGGGGATTTTTTACAGAGATGAGTAGAATGTCAGGATCTCATTATGTATATTATAATGAGACTCTTTCAACTTCTTTCTTGCAATATTGAATTTCTGACTAACTTCTTGCGATAGACAATATTTGAAAGTAGAAATATTATACAGCTAGCTATAAAAAATTATTATCCTAGTTAGATTTCATACAGTTACTAGTTACCTGATACTGGAAATGCTTCCTGCAAAATTAACTGCATAAATTAAAAAATAGGTAATAGCAAAAGTTTCCATTCATCTTTTGTAGTAATGATGATGCATGTGATTAGTAGGGAAAGTTACTGCCTAAATACATGTCATAATAATTTGTCTTATTGTAGAGAGCAAGACTTTTACTATTGCAATGTGCGTATAATATAAACTGAAAATGTCTATATAGCTGTGTAGCATTAATTGTAAGAATATAAGAACTGCTCGTAGAACTTATACAAGCAAAGCAATTAGGTTTCAATCTGGCGTGTGCTTTTAGTTCGCAGCAGTTCACAGCAGTTCAGAGTATATCTACCTATATAGAATTTCTCTTTTCTGTAACATTACATATTATTCTATAGCATGAGAAATTACGGGTTCCTCTACATTTATTAGCATTATTGGGGAAAATTGGCTAAAGTTTTGCTAGTAGAGAGGTGTGTGTCAGAGAAGCCGAAAAAGTCATGTCGCATGAGATCAATTGGAACAGACCACAAGGAAAGACGAAAGCATGATTTCTCCATTGCCGTCGGAATGCGTGCAACGGTTCGTAAGGCAATGCCATGTTGTGTAACGCAACAAAAAGGAAGGCTGTGACTGCATGTCGTTAGTTAATGACAGAAAAGTAATGAACTACTATCTACGAATCTACTGTTTGTATTATACCTTCCAGATAGTCTACATATACTATACTACCTACCAAACTATTAACTCTTGTCTTTCATTTCTGAATGTCTATATAACACATATTATATACATAAGCTATATACCCACACAAACTGGTCCTCGTGTAGCACGTGTTACTTATATCAGACATTTATACTTTTTGCGTAGAAATGTACCTATATAGAATACAATATAGGCAATGATACTTTATGTAAGTAGTGCAACATTCATGGCAGTACTTTTCCATTACAAGCGTGGGCTGCTACAGCTGTTTACTGTAAGCACCTCATCTGTACAGTTAATGATATATTTAGGAGCAGTCAAAGCAAAGAAAGGGAAGACGATAAGAAGTTTCAAAGGAAATTCACATGAGGTATGATCGCTTGCAGGGGAATTGACAACCAAAGAATCTGGGCTTACTAAATATAACAAAGCACACGGGTTGTGATAAATTTAACCCTCAATTCACTAAGGTCAGAGTGGGGATTATTTAGCTAAGCTGGATAAAGTTCCTTAACATCGACATGATCATTAAAAATAAGTTCTATTCAAATTCTTTTATTTTCATTTTCAATGGAAAAGATTCTCATTGATTTACATCATACAGTGCAGAGGGCAACATACCTTTGAATTTCTTTCACCATATTTCATGCTATTTGGTTTGATTTATTCAGAGTAATCCGAATTTTCTATTAATTGGTAGCTTATAAATTCATCAATGCAGTTCAGCACAGCGGATTACAAGACGGATACAAATGCAGCCAGTAAATTATTAAAAATCACTGAAAATTATTCTTAATCCAAGTTTCAAAGTAGGTACAGGTTCGATTGTATGTAGTTGACTTTGAAGGATTAAGCATTGTTGTGTGTGTACAACTTACAGCTATAGCAGTAGAAAACTTGTGCTGTACCAAATAAATGAAGGCGCGGAAATATATATTGCCTGTACACGATATATGTATTGAGGTTTTACGGAAGTATCGTCTGAACAATAGCTTATACCTACATGTCTGTATAGTTTTCATCAATACCAAGCCATTGCATTGTCCTTGTAGAGATTGAATAGAATGCTATACTTGTAAAGACGACTGATTGTGAGACAAGGAAATAAGAAGAAAGCAAATGTGTAGCAGATAAAAGTAATGGAAGGGACCAAAGGAATGGGATTCAATGAAGGATATAATTTGAAGGTTTTTCAATGACCTGAGAAATGTTTTCCGCAAAGCTTCATAATACGGGCAGAACGACTTTGACGATTTATGGAAGGACTTGACTAGGCTGTGACATTATATCAGTTGATGTAAAATGCCCCTGTGGTGCATTACCTTTCTTTATGTCTCCACTAAATATGCTCTTCTGGTCCAGACTCAACAACGTAGCATTTACATTATACTACAAAGAAGCTAAGTTCATCCTATAGGTTAGCGCAACTATACAGCATTACTCTGATGACATACCACTTTTTATGGTGACATTTTACTTTCCTGTGAAATGGTAAAAGAAATGCATGAAAAAAAGAAGAATTTTATTAGATCCCTATTTGATTTCACGCACGCATTTGATAAAATTGGGAGTATGTTTTCAAAATTAATGTAGCCAGGATGTTAAATTTCTCGAAAATCAGTTAGCACATGTACTGATATGGTAGGTATAAAAAGAAAGATCCCTTGACAAGTTATAAGGTATGATTGGAAATTCTAAGAGAGTGGTAAAAGGCTCGGGAGCGTGTGGACAGTTAAGAACGCAACAGTATCTGTGTATAGATGTATATAGTGTCAGGGAAATGGTATGATATAGTTTATACACTCTGTACTGAATATAATCATAAAGAAAATGACAAAGTTTAGTTTTATTTTTACTTTTATTATTACGACCAGGGAGTTTCATAGTTGTGATTTTACGATAGTGGAAGTGTGAAGCTATTTATATGCCGGAGTGTTATGTGGTAGAATAAGTGACTTGGCAACTCTTGAGTCATACAGGCCTACGAGAAACAGACAAGTATTACAACCACTATGCACTAAAGTGTAAATAAGTGTACTTTAGCCTTTGGATGTATAGACAACTCTGTTCGAGGCACACGCAGTGCAAGGAGCAAGTGATGGAGTAAAATTTTATTTAAAGGCCACATTGCTGTCTTGTCTTGATTTTTCTTTCGATTCTTGTGACAAATAATAGTTGACTTTCCCCATTGTAACTTTCAATACAACTTTCACCTTGACGTTTACTCCTTTCATTCAGTTTGTGCATTTCGGTTTAAAGGAACGTGGAATATGCAAAAACGGCTGCGGCTCTTTTGCCACGGAAATTGTGAGTTACAATTGTAAGCGTGTGGAATAAGCAAAGTATGATATTTATAATACAATTGAAAAAGTAAGGCACAAATGTCATGTTAAAGTTCAGCAGTTGTTGAAGGGCGCTCTGGCTCGCAGACACAACCAGAGAGACTGTGCCATCGCAGTGTAGTACAACTTTCGCTTTTATTCTCCGTTGAACTGATTGTCAGTCAGGGTAATGTAAACGGTAAACTTTTATGTGTTGAGTACACGGAGGAGAGAGAGTGGAGTCGAGTTGAGAAGTTGAAGTCAAATCAAGTGGCTTATATTATGAGAAAGAATTGAGGTAGAATTGAGAGTGAAAAAGTGTTTCTGAATGGAAATCACTCGACAAAGAACGGAGGTGGTACTCCAAGGTAAAAGTAGAATCCAACCTTTTTTTAGTTTGTAGTACCACTCACATGGTGAATAGGCGATCCTATCATTTCCATCCTACTACTTCAACACTCACACTAAAATCCTGCAAATGCAAAAAGAATCCGAATCCGACTCAACCGTTTACCATTCTATGCAAAAGAGAATGTTGAACTTTCTGTAATACATGCGGTGTGTAGTAGTTCAGCAGAGTTGAGCATGTGGCGACTTTTAGAGAATAGACTTTGTACTGCAAGTGTGAGAAGGAGTAGCCTAATCCATGAAATAGATTCACTTAAAACCCAAATCTTACACATATAAAGTACAAAAACTACATGCATGTGTAATAGCATTCATTCGCACTACGCTATTTCTACTGCACTAGTACTGCATACTCACGTTTAACGTGGTCTTTTTTACACGCGTCCTTATATTTAATAGAACTATATAGAACTATGTCAAACGCATATAACGCCTTATTACCTACAAAGGTGTCTACTGCAAGTCGGCAAGACGGAGTCGCAGCAAAACTTGATTGTCTCTTGGCTCAGTAGACACTGTCAGTTGAATTTTTTCTATTACAGCCATTTGCATACTCTCAAGAAGTTCTGCAGCAGCCTTGAACCAATTTATAATAAAAATTCATCTCACGCTCCAGTGTCAATGATTCTTAATGACAAAATTTTCTCTTGTCCCAAAATCCAATGCACATAACAATCAGTTTATTGTATTTTTTATTTTGCCAAACAAGTGTAATGATAATGATCTTTGGCAATGATAAAAAGCTGTATTAAATCTTTATAGATATATTTTGTTATAGATATATGATATAGATAGATAGGTGCATTTTGTTTATATATGTTGATAATTCTTCAGATTTATCGTGAAACGTAAAATGATTAAATTGAGAAAATGGTTTTACTAATTCATTCATGCATTACTTTCATGAATTTCATGTTTTAATGTTAGTTTTACTGCTAAGTAGGTGTTTAACATCAATATCTTCAACTTAACCCATCTCACCTGTACGAACTTCAAACTATATGCCTATTGCCTATAATATTTACAATAATAAATTTGTATAGATACATGTATGATGGACGATTGTAATTTTATTAGAACGCTTTCATTCAAGTTCTTGATAACTCACATTTGTTAACTAAATTGATTTTTGTTTCGTTGCAGTCTCTGGTCGATTTCGCCACAACAACACCTCTTCAAGATGACTGTATTTCTCATGTTCCCATTGAAATTGTGTCAAACCTTCTTGATTCGGTAAGTTTTGGACTAACTTTTCCTGTCTTGACTTCATAATATTTTATAAATCTTTTTTTTATTTGTTGAGAGTTGAAAATTGTACTAAGTATATAATGCATAGTATTTAATGGAAGATGTTCTACATACCTTTCATGATTCATTACGACCTGAAGGCATTACACTGTAATTAAGGAAAATGTCCTTCATATATTAGTAAGATAATAAGAGAGATGTCGTGTTGATCTTGGTAGCACTAGTTGACTGGTTGCGTATTGTACTGATTTGATTTCACGGTGCAGTGATCTTTATTCATATCAATCTTGGGAGGCACTTGTGTCTCGAGAATAATTTAGTTCAATCAAGTAATTATTATCATCATGTTGACATGGCAGGTCTCATTTGCTTTACTTTTACTTGACTTTATTTCACTTGTAGTCGTAAAGTGCTACTGTCCAAAAGTTTTACTTCTCTATTCAGATATGATATGATTACAGTGGAGGAGTGTTGACAAGTTCCTTTCCTGACTGTCTCTACTACTATTCTCCTCTCTCTATATAATTCTTACACCACGTGTGCTTAGGATACTACACACAATATACATTTGTCATATATATGCTTCTCGTACTTACTTGTTATGTTCGTGCAACATCATCTGCAGAACTATTTCCCTACCTCCACCTCTTCCTACGCAGCAGTCATCTGTAAAGTTGTTGAAAGCCAAGTGAACTGAATCGAACTAGTCTCGAGTGAGTTGAGACAGAATATCTAGTCGAGAACATTTCAAGAGCATACTTCACTCTCTACTACTCACTTAAACTTACTTAAGCCAGAATCCACAATATGTTTCAATATGTTTACCATCATTTTCCGCAGAAAATAAAATTTAAACCATCACAATTTCTCTGTCTCAATAACAATTAAAGTTTCACATTAACAAGTATACAGTTTGCACACTGCCATCTGCAATAAGCGTGGTTTTTTGTCATTATGTTGCAAAAGGCACGTAACTTACGTGCAATGGGAAAATAACGAAATCGTAACGAAGTGGACATGAATTCATTATTTTGCGACTTTCCATTGTCTAGCGTTGTTTTTCTAGTTTGTATAGAATTCTATACTGAAGAAGAATACTAATTTTCACTCTGTAGTAATTCATTCCTACCACAATTGCACTTCGCCTGGCTGAGCAATCGGGACACGACAGGACACACATTTGTACTTTGTACTTGACTCCATTCCTATGTGAAGCGAAACAATTTATGCATTACTCTTCCAGGTATTTCTCAACAACAGATGCAATTGTAAATTTCACTCAAGTTCGTCTGTTCACAAGAGTCAACCACATAGTCCTACAAAATAATACATAGCACTCACACACATTATAACAGTCAGCAGATAGTATGCTACTTTTACGCTTACACAGGGCAGAAGGTTGAAAAGGGAAAGCGGACTTGGCACTAATTGGGTCTGTTCATGTAGTGTTCTTTAGAGCTGGAGGATTGTAAGTTACAACGGAATTTCAATACATGAACACTAAAGCAGGTGTAATTCTGATGAGTAAGCAGAAAACTTGTTGTAGAAGCACAAAGTGGATTCTGCAAAGCAATGCGAGTCCTTTCTACTTCCAGAGATGTTCTGGTTCATAAGCAAACTTATTATTTTGTCCTTTGTTTAAATTCTCTTGATGCATTATGCATGAGCTATTAGGTGAGAATTGGTAGTTAGGTCTTTGACAAAGTGTATACTTCAGAGGTTAGCGAGTAATGTCTATCTATTCTCTCCGTGTAAACAAAAAGGGCTGTAGTATAGATAGGCCTATAGTTTATATTTATTTTATAAGTGTCATAATTTATTGCGGGATATATATAGGAACATGGCCCTGCTTTCAAGTCAGTCCTTCACTTGCTCTTTGTCAACTCTAATTTTTAGAAATGATAGAGAATCATGTTATAAAGTACCTATTATGTGTATTTGCCTTCCTACTCCAATTGATCTTGCCAACATTACATGAAAATGCTTTCTCCCTGCTTATTAGCTACTCAAACTCCAAAATATTTTAATTTTAACATTCCGTGCAAGCAATACACATAATGCAATGTACCTGTAATATTTTCGTTTCGTTTCACCGTTTCTTGTATGTATATTATATTATATATGCTTACTATTGTAGGTAGTGGGAACATCTACAAAGCTATTGGTTTTTTGATTCGCTTTGTTATGTGATTGTAATATCGCACTAATACATCGCATTAATAAAATACAAGAGAACCGAGTGAGTATATTTAGGTGTTCGTGGTCTCCAACTGTTTCATTTCATGTCAGGCAACTGAGAAACAAATCAATAGTAAATAAAATATGAGTTTTGTCATGTATTGTATTGTCTGCTGGCTTATGTCGATCGTTTTTGGTTTGCGGTTTTATATTTGGACTCTTTCACTGTCCGCTGCTGCTGTGGGTAACAAATGTTAGACTTTAGTTGAGTTCCCGTAGCGTTTCTTATACACAGTACGTGCACATACCATGTCACAATCATCACATGGCGCCTGTTAAAGTCTCAATTGTGACAAAAAGGCATTCGCCTTCATGACAGACTCAAGTGGGAAGGCTGAACACAGAACATTGCTAATAACTTTATGAAGCATCCAATCCTTGTATCAATAGCATATCTGTATAAGTACAACATGCAATAAAAAAGACAATATAGGTACCTCTAAATACAAATTGCTCATAATATGCGTGCAAAGACATATCCAGAAAATATGAGGCTCAGTTTTGTTTTGCCCATAATATACGTGCAAGTCAAAATCTCGACTTCTTATAATAATACTAATGCAATGCTACACTAGGTAAGATAATTGTCATGAAAAGTCCAATACTTAATGTCATTTAGCAATTGACGAGTTTTCTACTGTTACAATTAAATATTTAACATTGCTGATTTAAAATATGGAAAGGAAGAAGGTTAAAATCGTGAAGGAAAGTATACCGCCTTTTTCAGCAGAATACTTATTACAAAATGTTAAGTAATAAGACTCTATAATTAATCTTGAAACTTCTGGAAATAAATAGAGACAATATTAATAGGTATGTGTTTTCTTTCCATGTTGAATATCGAAAATACTCATTAAGAAATTAAGATCCATCATGCAATGCTTCATTGTAATTATAAGTAATTAGGTATGTGTTGTTTTTGCAAGTACCCCGTTCGAGTTGGATTAATTGCAGCAATGCAATATTGTGGCCATATAGAGCATTGTTGTTTGTTATTTATGTAGGAATATCCATTGTATATATAGGACAATGATAAATGACAAAAACGCACATGATGACATATTTATTTACTTCTAGCTTCTACCGCAATGATGTATTACTTAGTATTATGGTACAGTAGACAATGAGTGAGAATGACAGAAGAGACGAAACAGAGAACATAATATATATATAATGGTTATCAATGTACTGTACATTATAAAACTGGAATATACGGGTATCTAGCACTTGGCATGTGGTATTACAAACATATACGCATGCTAATTTGATTTCCGTAGTGCTATTTTTAGAAAGATTGAGTACCTACGAGAATCTACGACATGAATGAAATGTGTTCTTCAGTAGAATGTACATTAACTGTGATACTTTATATAAAGTACTTTGTCCGATCCGAAGTCGGGTTATAATGGGGACAGGGAGAGTAGGGATTCATTTTGTAAGTTTGTGATGTCTCTAATGTTTTGTTTTGTGTTTCCCAGGCGGGGGATTTATTGGGAAAGAATCAAGCGGAGGAAGTTCTGGTGGCTCTGTCACCGCTCCTTGAACGTTCCCATCCACCACCGTCTCTGTGCCGGTTTTTCTCTCGCCAGTGTCGCACTCGACCTCGATGTCCTCTCGTTGGTCAACTCTTCACACCCGTTGTTCGTCGAGCTCTCAAGCATAATGTGGTAATAAATTGCAATACTATTCCCCCTACTCCTCCCTGCCTATCACTTACCGTCCATATACATTTTTATTTACACCTATAACTTTATTACCTTTGTATTTCATCATTCTCCGCTACTTTTATTTCGTTCTATGCTTTTTCTACATTCCTCCTCGGACAAACAGTCGTCGTAATTTAAGTTACATTATGGCTGGTATGGCATCGTGTGTAAACACGACCATGTCTCTCTTCGACCATTTTTTATCTCAGACCTTCTCTATCAGTCAAGAAAAAACTTTTTCTTTCATGCTGCATGTCACCAGCCTCCCTTGATTTATATCTTCACGTAGATGGTCAACCTGTCCTCAGTCACGACTCCTGACTTCACATTTACAGTCAGCACGCCTTCTCCTTATGCTTCCTCTCATACTTTCCAAAACACTTTCTCTCTCCTCTCCACTTCCTCCTATGTGCTCCCTTCGCTCTCGTCAAAACCAAAACAAAGTTCCAATATACTTTCCCATCACTTTACTCATCTGCAACCTTCTAACTTATTTAATCGATGCTTCTCTTTCTTTTAATTTCTCTCACGTCTCACTTTCTCATTTTAAAATCGACGCAGTTTTTCTATTCTATTTTGATTTACTTAAAAAAAATTTATATTAAAGGTTTTCCTACGTTTTGTTCAGTATTATCTCAGTTATTATTCTCAACTATTCTTAACCAGGTTTACAATGTACTGACTTTCAATTTTATACAATACAATACTAATAATATTGTTTTTATTCATTCATCCTGCAGCAGGTAATATTGCTACTATTGTTTGTTAGTGCGATATTTGAATTGAATTTATTTATTGTATTGCCGAAGATGTAGAGAAAAACTCGCGTTTTTCGGCATTTTTACAGTAGAGGCTTAACAAATGTTATACCTTTTTAGTATTTTTAGTTTCCACTTTAAAAAAGAGCCATTCTGTACTCTTGTGTGCATGGTATGCCGTATACACTGTGGCTGTGAGTCGTTAAGTTTTACTCTTGTCGTATCGTAAGTCTTGGAAATATACAGATAGACATATCACAAAATAAAATATTCATAGACAAGTGTGTAATTCAAACTTTTACATTAGGAACGACACGAGTTGAGATACAAAATGAAATAAAGATTCAGCAGTCGACGACGACGAGACTAGTGCGAGTCGTGCCAGGGCAATACTAGCATTGGTCTTTATATGTGCCACTGTTCTTAAAGACGACTCTTACGTTACGCATAGCATATATATAGCGATAGTTTTCATACACAGCACTAAAAAAGAAAGCAGCAAATAAAATACAACGTGTAGTGTTGTATAAGCTACGAAATACAGATAAAATACAATAAAATAAAGGGAAATGATGGTCACTTCAGAGCAAAGTGCATTCATATAGACGAGTTTTACGTTCGCGTGGGGTGTGTTGTGTGTAGTGCTATTTCTGATGCAGAGAAAGTCTTAAGGCTCTCTTGTGTCTACTACACACAACTACCATACAACTCCTATAAGTTTCTGTATATAATTCTACCAAAGTTAACTATTCTTTTTCTCTATCTCTGTAACTGTGTATGTAGTTACTATTCTCGGAGACATTGCTAGTAGACTTGATTTTCCTGGAGGAAAGTATTATTACTTGAGGATATTCTTTCGTTTCTAAAGAGATTTCTCGTTATAGTTCTGACTATTAGTATGCGCAGTTTCCTAGTTTGTAAAAGAGTGATCGTGGAAGTGGAGATAGTTGTAGTGTGACTCTTAGCTGGTAGTAAGAGACGGAGATTTTTTGCTGGAATCTCGTCTTGTTCTTTATAAATCGGAGACCAGAGAGAGAGAGAGTGCAGATAGAGCGTACAAAACTGTTCGCGTCAAAGAACTATAATAGCGAGAAACCAACAAGAGGAATCAAGAAAGACCGAGGCAATTCGCAATCACAATCTCCATAATGGAATTGTCCTCACAAAACACAGCATAAGAGAACAATTTCATTTCATACATGTAACGTACTACTACTTGACTTACAAGAGCCATGCGATGGTGTAGAGGAATATGTGGAGGAAAGTCAAGCAGTCGAGTCGATTATAGCAACGGCTAGGCTTCTAATGGAATAGAATGGTGGTTTGGTTCCTTAAGTGCATATTCCCACATGAAAAGTTACTTTTGCTACGAGACAAGAGCTCCTCCAACAATAACTATCTGTCTTTGCTTAATTATATATCTCCACTCTTTCTAGACCCATATAGCTTTGTCTCAACTCTACAAACGACTATAATAAGTATTATAACCACGACACATTACTAGAACGAAAATAATAATAGTAACACTAGTAGATAGTGTACAGTGTATTTATATAACACATATAAAAGTAAAATTGTGAAGATAAATACATCTTCTTCCGTTAAGGATGAGAACAATCGAAAATGACATAAATTACTAATATTGGTAAATTTCCACAGCATGGTGTAATCGGTTCATTGTGAAGGCTATTGTATAGCGTTTGAATTGTTGCCTTCATGTACAAATAATATTATTAATTACTACTTAATAATTACGTTATATTATGAGCATTTGTACACTTGGAATTCATACATTTGGAACGACACTGAATGAATGACACTGAACAGTGCACTGTTCAGTGTTATTCATTCAGTGGCTGACTTCATCCAATCTAATAATTTAATATTTATAAAAATAGTTATTTGTACTAACAAGTTTATGAATAGCAAAGAAGCAAACCATTAAAAAATATTTTTCATATCATTCGAAGATCTACATGATTTTTAGTTACAATTACAAGTGATGCTGATGTATTGTAACTGTTGTGGATGCACCATGGAAAGAAAAGTGTGTGATTTTGCATTTTGTTGAGGAAAATGAGTTTCATTGAACATTATCTCCGTAAACCAGTAATAACGGTCATGTCAGTAAAGTCCTGTGTTTGAGGCAATGTCTTGCGAAATAATAAATTCCCGTTGCAGCTTATCAGAGATTTTCGCTTGTGCCAGGAAAGTTTTAGCCTTATACTGTTATATACCAGTAGAATTGTATGTGCTCAAAGTAAAGAATATATTATTTGCTAAATAAATATACCATACTAATGTTGGTTCCTGTTCAAATACAATTCAAGAATTTTGTTTGCGCATAATAATGGAAAAGTTGAGTAAAAGGAAGATAGTAGTAGGCTCTTTAGATTTCCAGGAAGTATTTGTTGTGTGTTTGCTTGTGAATTAGCCAAAGTAGAGTCTTTATTCTCCAAGCAATAATTGTACACATAATAATAGTACAGATATTTACACTGGTAGTATATAAACCCGTTACGTATACCCAGAAGAAGGGACCTGTTACTGAGAAGCGTTAATTTGAAAGTTAAGGGGGCTGTAGTGACTACGTGTGTGTCCATTTCATTTGGGAATGAAGAGACAAAGACAAACCCAGCAGACGAGTAACTTAATCTCCACAGGCACTTCTAGTCTGAAGTTTGACTAAGGAACAGTTTTGCAATTCAATTTATAATTGAAATTCCGGCATTATTGTTGTATGTAATACATCCCTATATGAATAGTTGGTTGTATTCAATTTATTTTTTGGATTGTTTCACTAACGTTGTTTTATGATGTCAAATAAAAGTGTGATGTATATTAAAGATGTTTTATGAGGTGAGTTTCGAGTTGTTGAATGAAATGGAAGTTTGTGTACGAAACTGTGTTGCTACGTACTAATATTTCTACAAGTATGTTGTACACTGTGACATGTTGTATATACAACAAATGAAAGAGCAGATGCATCCATCTTACCCTCCATGCAAAAGCTGTTTAACTTTCACTGGAAAAAGGCTGTGCTCTATGGGAATAAATACCAAGTGAAAATATATGTTGACTTACATTAGAAATGAAACTAAGGGCCTTGTGCCATTATTGTCCTTATCTATATCACAATTCCCCTAGTACAGCCTCCACTGTGTACACATACTGGAATTGAATGGCTTTTGTCCCATTATTAGTATGTGGGGAAGTCGCTGAGTTATCTTCGTCTTTATTTCTAATACATGTGGGAATTCCATGTTGTTGGTACTCTAACTTGTACCATTGCATGCATTTGACAAGATACCAGATTTAAACTTAATAGTACTTGTATTCTGCTCTAGAGTAATGCATTAGTAGTCCTTGTGATTCTTCGAGTAGCACGACGTCTGTCTGCCCGTTGAGAGAAAAAAGTTGCTTAGATTTTGAGTGGGGTGTCATGATGACAAGTATTTTGAAAAACTTTGCAACTTAGCATACCCTTTATAGTCAGTGTAGAAAATTTTGTAATCTCAAACAAAGTTTTTCCTGTTTTTCTATTTTATGTGAGATACGTTTTTTAGTGTATGGAAAGTCAAAGCTTCAGCATTTGCAGGGACACACGGATTTTATCCACGTTTTGTATGTACAGGGTGGTCTATGTCACACCACAATAAACCTACTGGTTTCAGCGGTCTTGTGTGTGATATGTCGATCAAACTTCATAAACCTCCACTAAAACACACAACACACATGTCTCACGAAATAAATTGTATTTCCACAATCGGAAGAGATGTCAGTAAATCAATTGATATTGGGTCAAAGTTTCAACTTCCGATTAATTCGTCTCGTTTTTCAACATTTTTTACAATTCCTGTGATATTCTTCTAGTAATTCAAATTAACTTTCTCACTGTAAATTGATGTCTGACTTTTGAAATCCTTGAAATTTCATTCCATTTATTAAGATGCAAATATTTTTTATATAAATTTTTCCCTGCGATTTTATTCGTATTAATTTATAGACCACCCTGTGAATCAAAAGAGAATAAAGAAGCATCCTTATTTCAGGGCATGAAAACTGGGTAGATTACATTAATACGAGAGTGCGAGTGGTGGAGGAAGATGTGGGTGTGTGTTGAGAAAAAAATCAGTTTACCGTCCTTGTGTGTTGTAGCATGTTATGTAATATGTATGCTATTTGTAACGTTGCATCCGTCCTTTCACGGGCTTTGTTTCACTTATACGGTACAGTTGCGTGTAGTGGTGTCCGTGGATGGTTGTGTCTTGTATTTTCAGTTTACTGTGTGAATGTGTGTATGGGTAAAATATACCTATATGGGAAGAAAGTACTTATTTCGGTTTATAGACGCGTGAGTGAAAATAGTGAAAGTCTAAGGTAATATTGCCAGTACATTATATGGTATGGTTCTGCAGTAGAATTTTTCGTGTAGGTAAGTAATGGAAACGAATGGTTGGTTTGTATATACACAGAAATATATGTGTGTTCCATCCTGGGAGACTGCGAAAATACTTTTATACAGTAAATAAATATATATGACTGTACTGTGTAGGTATATAGAAAGAGAAAGGCTTTGTATATTGAAAGCTGGAGAGTGAGTTACGAGATTGTTGTGTGTATCGTATGATAGGCCAAGCAGAATAAGTAATACTTGTATGGAGCCAAGACTATAATAAATTTTAACCATCCGCTTCAAGAAAATCCTCAATTTCCTTTTCTTTCCTCTAGACCTATAAAATCTGCTTGAGTAAAAAATCTGATTTATGCTAATTATTTCCCTTGCGTCTGTCCAATCTTTCTTCTTCACCACGAGCTCTGTCTTCTATAAGTCTTTCTGCCGTATCATATTGACTTCAATTCACTTTACTTCCACGTTTAATAGCAGAAGTACGTACTTTTTTAACTTGCTACGCAAAACGCAACGTATTTGAGTTCACTTGGTGCTTTGTACTTGCACAGGAAATGATTTTTTGCTCGGTATCATTTCTATTATGCTACTTCCACCATTGCGGTGATATTACAGTAGTACTAACGTTGAGCTGCTTACTTTACTGTACTTTAACAATCCTTGCTGAAGTTGGCAATAAAGATGAAATGAAAATTTTTGCATAATTTTCATATTGAAATGCGATGTGAAAAAGACATTTGTTAAATTAATTTCCAGCCCGAATGTTTTAATCTCTTAAGAGACTCCGTACGGATTATTTCCAAGTTAGTACCTGCCGAGTTCTTTCAGAGCTCTATGCAATGTGTGGTCCGCAAAGTATTAAACAAATTCGTACTACTTATACATAGTACACTCTATATAAGGGATTCTGTGTTACTATAAAGTGGGCCAAGACCAAGCAAGTTAAATATTCATTAAAAAGATTGCTTTGTATATTAGAGACTGAAGTTTACTTGTAAATAAGAAGAGATGAATAAATAAATGGCTTAACAAAAGTTTCATGCAAAATAATTAAAATTCTCTGTTCCTATATACATAATTGAATTCTTTGTTAATTCATGATGCTCGTCTATTTCAGGCTCCATTCACTCCATTGCGGCATTGCTGCGTGTACTATCATCTCCTATCCTATGCAAAATAAAACACTTTTCTGGTGTGCGTATATGAATTTAAAATGGTCTCCTGAGAATACGTTATATTATAATACAGTAATGTTGAATTCACAAAGTATAAAGGATATAAATACCTACCTTGGTACAAACTACTTAAACATTCTAACTTTGACGAACAGAATTCTAGATTAATAATTATGATATTTAAATTGTCGCAATTGAATTGAGAAAGATGCATTTTGCATAAAGTGCATAAAGAGGAAGTAGAGGAACTCTCCAGAGAGTTCTTGTAAAGAAATTAATCAAACTATTTGAAAATTATACTGCATGTTAATTCTTAGTAGATTAATTTAAGTAAAAGCCCTTTGTCGTAGTTGAAAAATCTTTTTTGCCGAAGGATTCAATTTTCGAAGCAAATGGCTGTTATCTTCCTGACTCATCTGAAGTTTTGTCTTACTGTGTTTAAAAACTTTATCCTTAGTACTGTTACTGTTATCCATTATCCTTAATGCTACATTGCATTTAGTGGGAACAAGTTTAAAGAACTTGAGAGAGCAAAAAGTCTGCATGAGTACGGAGAGTCTCCCACTTGAATAGCCGTGTGAGTGTGTAAACATTATACGTACTTTAAGTGTGGTTTAGAGAATGCAGTGTATGAATAATTTTGTGGTAGTACATTAGACGTAGTAGGAGAGTTAAAAGAGAAAATAAATGATAGTGGTACGGTTGGATAGAAGTGAAGTGTACATTATAGTGAGTGTATTTATATAGCTACTATAGTTTAAGAAAAGGAAGTCTTTGGAAAGAAAGGCATGCATGCATGGTTGGCCAATGATCCAACGGATTACAATTCAAGATCCGACCTTATTATAAAGGGATCTAGTTAAGCTTTAGTATGGTGATCACGGCTGCTTTCTTTTTTTCGAGTAGGTACTCTTATCCCTTCTATCTTTCCATCTCCATCTGCTCGTTCGCATCAACTGCTCCAAAGAACTCTACACTCTCCACATACATACATATATACAAATACATACTACACACTTCTAGTAGTACCTCTACTACTCTTTCTGCTTTTATGAACCTGCTCTCTCTCCGTGTGTAAATCTAAAATGCTGCGTATTACTCCTCTCTCTCTCTCTACCACTTCAGAAAACACATTGGAAGAACGGCTGTGGTATATCTAAAGAGAGTTTGATAAAAGAAAGCCGTCGGTAGCTACTTCCTCCTATATAGATTCTTTCTGGTATTTTATATTCATTTTTTACACCCAAAGCCTCGGATATTCACATCGAACCATAATATCTACATGGTGGATTATTTTAAACGTAGTACCAATACGTGCTTACAAATACTCTTTTCTTTACAAGGATATTTCTCCTATATTATAGGTATGCATTGTATGCCTTACAGCATCGTTTCATGTTGACTTCTCCAGGCTTTGATCGGAACACCATGTTCTTTTTCCCTCATCACTCGTCTTCCGTTCAATTTAATCTTAAGCCAGCGATGAACAACTTTAATGCACCATGTGATATACCAATGATTAAAATGTTCAATAAGACTTTCACAAATGACTTCATGCACCATGCTAGGTTCCTCTTACTACTACCGCAGTTTTCTTCATTGCAATTGCACGTGTTCGCAATATCAATAATAACATGCACTGTAATTACAAATATCATTACAGCTTAGCGTTCCTTATTGTTCCTCCATCTCAGGCCATTATAGTATGCTGTCTTATTTATTATACTTTCAAGGTTGTAGATTGCAGATTCATTTTTCTGTGCCAAAATCTAAACGGGAGAAATACAATTACTTACTTTTACCAACTGGTTGTTCCTTGGAAATAAATGGCAAAAGCCAGACCTTGTATTTATTTTGATTACCTACACAAGTTGTACGTGGGATATTATTAATATTGATGTTCTTATAGGAGAAAGGAAACTATGATTATTCTAAAAGAATTACGTACATAGGTAGTAGTAAGAAATTGTATGGGTATCAAATGACAAGGGGGTGTTAATTTCAAACGAGAAGAGTGTTATATCTGTGGTGGTTATTTGAGAGAAAGTGTAGGATAAAGGTAAAAGGGTGTCGGTGGTGTTGGCAGATGTAATGTGAGTAGGTTTTTGGTGTAGTGGGAAGGCATCCCTACTTTGGACTAGTAGAGGAAAAATATCTGATTGAAGAGAAGACGTATACTTCTCTGGAGCTTTCTCTTTTTTACTTTTCGATAAAAGTCAAGACTCGCCAAGCTAAAGAGGATCACATGAGAAATAGGAAGAAAGGAGAATGAGATCGGAGATCTAGACGAGAAACGAGAAGATCTAGATTCAGGTTTCATTTTATTTCATTTCATTGCCCAGCATTTCTCAGAGTCATGTCCAACCAAACGCAACCACATCGCAAGATCATGCTACTACACAGAGGAAAGGCAACTAAATCGAGTCAAGTGAAAGCAAAAGAAGGCAAGACATACTGTTATTACTCTTTCTATATCTACTGAATGAATAGAAAGTGGAAAAATGCATTTTGTGATCTCGTGTTTTGTGTGTGCGAGAAGAGAGCGGGAGAGAAGTGTGTGTGTTGTATGAGAGCTGAATATTACACTCGGGACGGGATTCTGTGAGTGAGTGATTCTATTCGATTTGCCAAGTCAGAGTCCGAGACAAAGTAACCAAATGAAACTGGCTCTTCCTTCATTCTCATCCCATCACATTGCATTGTAACTCGCACTGAAAAATAACTCTTTTATAATACTCAATCTACACTACACGTAGGAATACACACTTTATGTGTCTACCAACAATAAGAATAAGAATTGCACATAAATCTTATAAGGGAGAAATAGAACATTCCTACCGCAGATCCCAGGCAGTACACACCACCACCACCACTCTCTCAAATAGTACGTGCTCCTCTCTCCAGAATACAATGTGCCACCAGAAGATGAGGAGTGCCAGGAGTGCTGCACACTCAATAGAAATCTAATATTTTTCACATCTTCCCATTGTCTGTGTGGATTTTCTTAATGCGAACCTACATTTCTTTCATATTTCATAAATTGGATGATATGTTACGTGTGCGGACCAGTTTATCATAAATAAATAAAAACCATCCGATATTTATGGATACTTCCCTGTCATAAATTATTTTCAAAAGATTCCCTGCCACGGATGGATTAAAAGGAACTGAACAATTAATTCCTGTATAGGAGAAAGCAGTAAAATAGTAAAGACTAAAATAACGTTAACTATGTAGTATACTATTCTATGACTTATTTCATGAATAGTGCATTTTGCTAAACTGTATCTGTAGAATTCTACTTAAAAATATGTTTGTATGATATACCTAATTTATATTAGTAGTAGTGAGAATATACAAAATATACATATATCTGTACAAATACATAATACACATAGGACTTGTTTTAGGATGATTATGGTTACACAAACACGAACGTGTGTAAATTGATGTCTCATATGTATTAATGAATTCATTAAAACACACACACACATGTATTAATGAAAATTAACAACAATTGTAAGTTCCTGCCATTATTTTAGTACTTTTGGCAACAGCAAGCGATTTCTATGGACCATTCAGTCATTAAAAGTAAAACTTAATCAATTTGCATCAATGAATTGCTTGATTCCATTTCGGATTTGGAAATAAAACTGTCAGTGTCTGTGTTCGAAGGACATTATGCACAAAACAAGTTTGAATGTTTCCGAGTGTATAGCCAATTCGCATTTATAGAAACTGATTTGTTGATGAATGGAGTTATTTTTCCAAGCGTGTTTTTCTTTTCTACTTTTGGCTTGACAAGTTAGTATTTATTGGAAATTTCTTTTCGTACAGTAGTATTAGTAGCTAGATGGATTTATTCTGGAAATTGAATACGTACATAGCTACTTACTCTAATAGCAGTACAACAATACATAGCATGTAATAGGGGTAGCAATAGTATGGTTATTGTTAGCATGCCTTGTATAGAAACCTGGTCAACGACGCCATTAATAAAGTGTGACAGGACCACATATTCCTACAGAAGAACATGAAGACTTTGTGCAAGAAGTGTCCTCATTTCGATGAGTATGGATATAAAAGAATTTCCTTAAATAGTTTTCAGCTCCTCCCTTGTAGAAAAAGTAAGTAAAAGATACGATCATGTCTTACTTTACTAACATTTTACGGAAACAAGGCAAGGCAAGTGATGGCTGTACCGTCGTCAAGCTGAATTGCATTTCATTCTTGCAGTTCTGGTACTTCGCAGTACTTTCCGTTACTTGAATCTTGGCAAGTAGAAGCTATTTTATAAATCTTCATTTTATCGTATTCAACGAATGACTTTGGCTCTGACTACTTCTGCAATGGCATGTGTGAGATTAGAACATTAGCGTCAAACAAGGCGAGTCGTTCCTTTAATTGAATCCGATCTATTGTCATGTAGAATCTCAAAGGAAATTTGTCTCTGCATTAAAATCTCATCTAATAGAGACTTTATTTTATTCTCACTTTTGTGATTCTCACAATCGCTTCACTCACTTCGTATCCAATCGAAGAATCCATCCAACCCACACACGTAGTATATAGAATTACATTTATACAACATCTCCTATAGGCTTTTCTCTTTGCAGATCTCATTCTATTGTACTTGCAGTTGCAGCAGTACATTTTTTACGTGGAAATTCATTACTCACTTTTAAATGCTGAAACTATTATTCATCTCTCGCGGCTGAAATATTCTTCTCAACTGCATGCCGTGACCTGACCTGGAAATTCTTTGCCAACTGCTGTTTCCAAAGTTTACTAGTGGGATTTTTAGTGCAAATTGTTTCGCTGTCTTAGTTTCCTCACCATCGTCAATCTTTGTGATGGTCAAACTTTTTCTGCAATTTTCTCACAGTATGTAACTCTAGACGGAACATGGATGTAAACTGAGCTCATGCTGAGCTAGTGATGGTCGTCAACCAAAAATACTATACAATTTCTAATGCAAACCAAACCTAAAGTGAGCTGGGATGGGCAGAGAGAACCGATTTGTGGTGGTGGTGGCTAAAATCCTCCACCCACCACAAAGGCGCATTAGCAGTTATTTATATCATCGTTTGCATTAGGTAGCATTCAGCCTTTTCCGATATAGGATATACTACTACACAGAGTTCTACTGGAAATTGCATATTGTATGCATGTGTGTGTGTGAGGATACTCGGTGGTACTATAGGTATGCCTTTTTTGCAGATGATTCAGTTCACTCACTCAGCAGATTGTCTTTCTGTTCATTCTCTGTAAATGAGGTAGAGCCGTTAGAGAAAGGAATATGTCAGAATAGCGGCGATGGAAAAAATGCTGCGTGAAAGGGGTCAAAATGATGGATGGTCACTTAAGGATGGGCCTTTAGCAAAATGCACCTCATCCTATATACCATAACTGAACAAACAAACCAAGCAAACATTAAACTTTCCTTCAGACATGTCTGCAGCTGCTGGAGCTTTAAACTTGTCATTATGCTCTAATAATGTACGTAGGTGATTAGTAGGTACTGGTACTACTAATATTATACTCATTACCTATTTTCGCTCTGCTATACTCATCCTAGTCGTATAACAGTATCTCGCAAACTCTCAAGGCTTTGAACTGAATTTATGTATTTCCGAACTCTTCGAGACTTCGAGTCCAGTGCTGAGATTATTTTCCTTATTGCTATGTATTTCATTTCACAAACGACCAGTATTCATTTTTTGTGTTTGGTGCTGTTTGTTGTATTAGCAATCAGAATGATAAATATTTTAAAAATGATTTATACAGATCAGACAGATCCTTCCTTGGTCATGTAAGAAGTGTAAATGCTTGATCTTAGTACAAAGCCCACTGTAATGTAGTATGACATGAAATTGATGAAAACTAACTACCTTGATGCCTGTGGGTTGGGACCCAACGCAAAGGACTGTATTTTATTCACCCAGCTGTTAGGTCTTTAAAATGAATTCTAATTTACGTTTATTCTCATTTTTCCCTTACTTTGTATGTACTTCCTCTGTAAAATGCATCACATATCCTTACAGATTCCACATTAGAAAAATTATTTCCTCACTGATAAGATAACTTATATTTGTTGAATTTTTTCAACATGTGAAGTATCGTAATTTCCATTTTCAGTTTTGCATTTGCATAATTTATCTGCTATATAAAGTACAAAGTCATTGGGTATACACATCTCATATGTATATACTCTTCTAGGAATGCTGTGCCTCTGTAATATTGCTTCATCATTTTTCTCAACGTGGAAATAAGTAGTAAGTAGACAAGTTTGGGAGTTAAACCCTTTGAAATAATATTTGCTGCCGAGTATAACGGCTTGGGTATATCTGTTCGTTCTCCATGTAACTCTGTTTCTCCCGCTATTCGTAAATACTTCCGCAGAATCTGTGTTATACATTTCTGGAAGAGATGCTTTTATATTTATGTGCTACATATCTTTACAAGACTGTGGAACGTCTTGGGTAAAATATGTTTTGCAATGCCTGGCAATTTATACAACTAAACTATTCACGTTGCTTCTATTGTCGAGTTGACTTTACCAAAGTACATTGCATTTGTCTTGCTGTGGACATGCTTCGCCACTCCGAGTGTCTACCGGCATTACTAGAACCCTATATACATATACTGCAGAATAGCACGAGAACCAGAAGAGTTTGCAGTTCTGTTGCTGTGCGCGGAATTATTATTTTGACTGTGTTCCCGTTAATAGGATTCACTTGATTTCAATTCAATTCAAATGAATTCAGCCAAGTAGAATACACGAGCATACCTATCTTAACGTACGGAACGTGTAGGTAAGCTCCAAACTCCAAACGCAGTCGACAGAAAGGGAAAGTTGGTAAAAGACGACTTTAGCCGTACTTATATTAATATTATAACTTATAACTGTGGATAGTAGTAGTTGTACATGAATGCATGTAGTATACGCCTATTGTGGCGTTTCTAAGGTTTGCCAAGCAAAACTGCTTGAAACCTACACAGATAATAATATAGAAAGTCATTCTGCATCACACCAAATTCTCAAAGACCAGAACAGAATCCCTAGCAAAACTACAACTACTCCACTACGTCCTCCCTTTCCCGTTTTATTTATTGTATGCATAATTAAATACTATTTTCAACCTCTCTCCCACAACACATACAAACTAATGCTTACAAGTTAGTGTATACGACCATCCACAAAGTCAAACTTGAGCAGTCTCTTAAAAATGCTCTTTTAACATTTAATCCTCTGTGATATGCTATAGCTAACTTTTTGCTGTTGTATACTGTATACTACGTACTTATATGTCTGAAGAGTAGTAGAAAATAAAGGAAAAGAATTGAAAGTGGTGGTGAAAGTATTTCGACACTTTCACATTTATCTTGCTTTCTTTATGTGATGACATGCATTGCTTTGTTTTCTTTATTTAGTCGTTCTTTGTCCACCATGTTGACTTTGTAATTAATGTACTTTGTAATTTAGGCTGCTGTACAAAATTAGAAAATCTGTAGATACTTTCCCCTTCTGTGTAAAGGAAGACGCAACACTGCATATACATATGTAATAATGTTGCATTATCCTTCCCACTACTGTTTGATAGTTCTGAAGCAATATATAGGGAAGCCCAAGAGAAAGTGAGAGAGTTTGTGATTTTGCTGATGTAGAAGGAAGAAAAATTATAGACAAAGCACGTCTTCCTCATTTTCTTGTCATGATATTGGTTAAACTTTGCTTCCCAAGACTGGCAATCCAAATTCAAGTGAACTTACCTTATATCATATCATATTATATGTATGATATTCATATAATGGCCACTACAGCACACCGCATAACTACTCCAAGTTGAAAAACTTTTCTTTCCACTGCCGTAGTGAGAGCGAGAGCTAAACAAAAGTTTTCCAATTTTGATGGCGCTCAAGAGCGCCCTCAAAAGCCGAACAGACTGTACCTGTCATGTTCAACTTATGAATGAACGGCTTGACCATAGATCTTCGCACGATGAGTTTCTGGCTAACAATAAGCCAACTACCACACAGGAAATATACAATATACACGCCAAGACTATAGAGGTGTGAAACTGAAAAATTTATTGCAAGTAATTTCATGAGGAGACCTGACTGCAGCCTTGTGTTTCAGTTTCACAAGATGAGGTATTAATTACCAATAATAATTATTACGTGCATTTCTAATATGTAGTAGTGTGGGGCAATGAAAAACTTTTCTGTAATGGGACACTCATCCACAAGCACACAACTGAATGCAAGTGCAGACACTGCTACAATGCACACCATGTCTAGTCTATTCAGTAATGATCGTGTGTCTAATGAAAAGAAACCAAAGCTTTGTTTTGTTTGTCTCGAAATATGTAAATACTAAATACGGGTATGTAGTCTGCATATTATGTGCTGACCATGCAAGCATTGTAATTATCACAATGCTTGCATGAACGCAGGAAAAAATTTCAGTAAACGAGTCAGATTTAGATTTTTCATCACTTTTTTCTTGTCAGGTATTTCATGCAGCTTATGTTGTTCATGCGTATGTAAGAAGTTCATGAAGTCCAAGTGTGGATGTTAAATGAATTTATTAGTTTTTTACATCCATTTGTTGGCAAGGCCGTGATATTTTACACTTTTCAGCGAATTTTCGGTATAAAGTGAAAAATATTGAAAAATTGTAAAAGTGGAAATTGAAATAAATTAGAATAGTCTCGATTGAGTCATTTTTTCCGTGCTTCTTTACACTTATACTGCTTGCCGGAGAAGAATCTGTTACATTTCACGTTTTGTTTGTTTCATTTTGATGTACATATTTTTAATTCTAGTCAGGCCAAAAATAATCTAACTAATGATTGAGAAGATTAATCGAGTGTCTGTAATACAAAGTGTTGTAAATCTTAAATTCATTGTTAACGAGTGAAATTACGGGTTAAATTAATGTAGAAATTGAAATAATGCTGATACAGGTAGATAGTAAAATATGCAAATATTTGTAATATCGTTGTAAGTGTCACTGCGAATAAAACCGAAGTATTTACTTTGAAAAGACAATGCGTGTTGCTAAACGTGAAAATCTTTGCTTTTTAGCAATGTTGTAGTGAATGTATAAGCGAAAAGGGTAGAACGCAGAACTGGCCGTTGTGTGCTATCAGTTTAAGATAATTATGCTGCGTTAGAAGCGAATTGTGCATTAAAATTCATGTCTTGCCTGTTGTAAGCAAACAATGATGAAAGAATTTATTTGGTTTCCACCAGTTTATACCAGAGAAGCAGTTGAACATCCTTCCCAATGATACAATATTTTATTGATACATCTGGCCTCGACCAATTGACAGTCAAACGGAAGGCCACATAAATATGCAGTTGGCAGTTGCTCACTGAATCTTGCAAAAACCTGAATTTTTAAGTTTACTTTCTACGAATGCAATTACTTTGTACAGATGTATATAAAATGTACTGTAAATCTTGTTTCCTTTTCATAAAATACTGTAGTGCACCGTCTAACATGTGTAGATGTATAATGTTAAGATACGAAAAATTTGTATCAAGCTCAATGTTGCAAAAACTCAGATCGCTGATACTGAACCTGTGAATGGAAGTGTCGTTAGTGTTCGGCCAACCCTGAATTTAATCTCGAGCATTTTGTTGACTTTCAGTGTGCCAGATGTGTCACCAACCAATTTCTCAGGTTGCCAGTGATGTATAAATTCCCTTCATTTTACCTCTGGTTTCTTGTTGATATTTTCATACGTATATAGACAATGAACCATGTAAAATCCCTATCTTCACCATAGGCACATGTTACACACTGACTCTGTACTACGCTATGCCATATTACTTACATTTTCGCTTCGAATGCTTTTAGTTTTGTAATGTGAGATTCTAAATACAATTTGCAATTATCATTCCAAGGCTGTCATATTATTTCGTAAAATATGAATAATAATGCTTACATTTTGAATAATATTGTGCTGTACGTATTGTTTTGTGAAAGTAACGACAAATGTAGTACACGTATATGTTAATCTGTTTGCACTTCATGCAAAGCTATGTAAAAATATATGTGATATTAGTGACATATTCCAAATTTTTCTTAGGCGCATGTAAAAATTTGGATAAGTAAATTCATATAGGGATGCTATTAAATTTGTCAAGATTTATTGCAACTCTTGAATGAAAATTGGATTTGTATCTACACGTTGAAAGGATTTCATACAGGAAAATAATGTACCTAGAATATTATGGGTTGTATGTATGTAGCTTATGGACACACATTTGATTGCAATAATGTGTCAGTTGCACAAAATAATTTTAAACGCAAAATGCCATGGGTTCTGCTTTAAAGTCTAAAAGTTTGGGTACAAGTAAGGCAAGTCAACATACGAATAAATCCAGACCAAGATTTTCCATCAGGATTAAGCAGTGCGTAAAAATATGGCCGTAAAAATCCAATTATTTTTTTCGTAACGTTATATACTTACTACTTTCTCTCGCCATACTTTGGTCTCGCAGATGCCAAAGGGCACAGAGCGATACAGCGGGAGAGTGAGACACTGTAAGGGGCTGGCATGGAATCAGAAGGCAAAGCAAGCAATTTCAATTCACTTCACGTTTATCTGTAGTTATTCCTATTACTTACCGATTGACTTCAGTCCACAAGGTTGGCACACACCAAGCCTCCTTGTCAAAACACCCATTTCCACTAAAATCACTATACTTACTTCAAATTTATGGCTGACATTTTATGTTGTAGGTATTCACGTATGTCATCCTTATGAATGTGGAATGAGAACTAGACGCTTTATATAATACCACGCTCAATGCTCATGCATACCAAAATTCCAATATTTTTGAAATATGCCTTTGTAAAGTAGTTTTGTCCTTGTAGATAATTATTTCACTGTACATGAAGATTTTCTCCATTAGATCGTTTGTGCATACTTGAAAATACAATCGGGTTATAATCCTATCCTCCTCAAGTGCAATATTTATTTGCTTGCATTGCAGTTTGAAGAGCGGATTACAAAATTTTCCACTATATTTCTCTGCTTATCCACACACATGGCTTTAGTAGAATTTTTATGTAAATCGTGTACCTGAATATATTTTTAAAGTGGTTCGAAGACATGTTTATGTTCATCATTCATGCATGTAGCAAATATTGCACGATTCGATCTGATTTGTGAGAGAGGAGAAAACTACGAGGTATGCGTATGGTTGAAAAAGTACTTGGCACAAGAATCCCCATCGATCAACTTAAATGCTTATCTGTGCCATGAATATATATACCGTATGCATATACCTATAGCTATATAGAGATGTACTCTGAGTACCTCACCTTATATCTTCAGAGAATGCATAATAAAATCCAACACTCAAATATGTAGTAGTAGTAGTGATAAACACATGCATAATATTATAAAATGGTTCATGACGATCATTGTACTTGAATTGATGTCAGAAATAAATTGAATTGAATGATGTGGAACAGTATAGTTGACTGAACACTCTCTGCTAGACGCTTCTAAGGGTAGATTGCATTTGTCATAGACACAGTGAGATCTGCTATGTAAGCTGTGTAGGGTTTTGTTAGGTGCTTACAGTATGCAAACACATCTGTCGTTAACAACAGGCTTTTCTTCAAGATATGACACACAGTCGGAGTACATAAATTTCTTAGTAGTGTATTTCCGTCCTGGAGTTCCTTCAATCGTCCACCATCCAGTATTTCACAGGAATTCGTCAGTCACAACTCTGACTCTCCTTTAACTTCTCCTGACTAATTTGATACCTGCAGACTCTGGACAATTCCATTTCTTTGAATCGCCTAACGACCCACTTTCCCATCGTCAGATCACAAAACAACACAAATAACAGAAGTAATGCTTACTCAAAGTATTGTTCGAAGAATAAAAGTTATTTCAGGGAATTCTAGTTCTTATGAACTTCTACTTTGCATAAACTGTGTTTAAAGAAATGAACATTGATGTCCTTGTGTATAAGATATTACTCTTTTGGGATATATGACATAACATACCATAGGTATAAGACACTCGCAATGTACATATAGGTACTTGTATATAGTACTAATGTTTAATTTTCACTCTTAACAGTTACTGATGTAATCTTACGAACGACTAATTATTTAAGACAATTAAATGTAGTAGTCATTTCTCGCGCACTGTCATATATGACTTTCCGTGCCTATAATTGTACTTGTACTATCCTACCTACACATTCTTAAATTCTCAATTTCCTACAAGAGATTGAGAATTTATTATCCGAATCCGATTTAAGGGCTACCCTTCCCATTTTCTGCGTTTTTCATTTTTCATCATAAGTTTAATTACATAAGTTCAAAGAAGTTGAAATCATTGTCATTGTGAACATGAGTCATCATTTTAAGTTTATTCAGATTGTAGCTACTATTCTGGCTATGCGTGCATGAACATGAGTCATCATTTGAGTTTATATTCAGATTGTGTAGCTATGCCTAATTACAAATTGTGATATCATTTGCAATACCATTAGACACGGTCACGGGCTACAAATTTAATTCCTTATGGAGTAGTAGGTAAGAAAGTTTTTACGTCTTAGTTACCATGAAGAGACGTGTGCGTTTACACATTTGTGTGCACGAACGATGCCTACATAAACCAACATGCACTTATGCGTCAGTACTTAATGTGGATATAAATTCTTCTCTACACACTTTCTATATTAATATTTTCCTTTACATGAATGTACTATTACTATTCTGGGAGTTGTTAATGTGGATGGTGGAATTGGAATGTGTAAGGAGCAATTTTTTAAGAGTTCTGGTTCTTGAGTTTAGGTAACTTGTGTTGTAGTCAGGCGTTGGGTTGTACGTACAAGAGCAGAGAGGATATTAGCGTGGTGGAGACATAGACGAGAATACATTACAGAGAATTGCATTACTATTGGGGTTGTAGTGGGAGCCTAATGTGTAAAGGAAAGCTTTTCTTTCTTTCTCCATTCATATAGTAATAATATAGCGTGTGTGTTTTGTGGGCTGAAGCAAGCTGAAGTTTTGCAGGAGAAGAAAGTGAATAGTTTCAATGTATAAAATGAGCTGTGCTTTTGCATGTGTGACTTGGTTTATACTATTTGACGTTTGACGGTGAGTTGAGTAGTATTCTGTAGAACACGAAAAACTGGATTCTATACTCCACGCCCCAAAAACTCCAGTGTAAAAGTTATGAAGTATGCCGACTGAAAGATTCTCAGGGATGAGGATCAAATATGAAGGATAGAAAAGGAAAGGACGTATTGATGTGGGATGATTGATGCCATTTCCTTGTTCCTTCGTCCATGATTTATGACTTGCAGTTTCATTCCTTCCTTTTGACTCCCTATTACCATTACCCCGTGTTATAGTGGAACTGCAAGGTGGAAAGCCTTCTTTTTGGATCATCCTCTTTCAGTTTGCACAGTGCAAGGCCTTTTATGAATGGGAGAAGAGAAGTAGTCGTAGTGGTCTTTGCAACTGGACGGGTTTAGCAAAACCTCTTTAATTTTTGTTTGTGAGTCTACTCAAGTGAACTACTGTGGCACAGGCACAGACTGTGTATAGGGCTTTAATGAAAGCTTCGACGTAACTGGACCAAAATAATTTCCTTTGGCTAGATTTCAGCCAGCTTAGTCATAATGTGTGGTTGTTGTTCCAGATTACAAATACAACAGTCGCTATGATATTATAGTCGCGGCAGTAGTAAATGAAATTCGATGAGATCCTAAAGCTAAACATAAATGGAGCATTCCGACGGTTAGCCCTCTCTTATTATCATATCCCACTCGATTTATGAGCCACACTTCTAAATGCACGAGAATCTCTCTTCTTGTATGTCCAAGTGGAAACTCGTAGTCTGAATCTGTTCGACTGTGCATGAAGTAGTGGGAGTAACTTTTGTTGTTTTATTTTATGGCTCTGTGGATTAGAGGCAATGGCTAATTTGCTCCAAATCTTTCCGTAGAGACAAATCGTCTTCGGAGACTTTCTTTACCTAAGTGCTCATTTGACTGCCGGCTAACGACTATTGTCAAACCTAGTCAAACCAAGCGGCTATAATACATTAGGACTAACATCATTTTTGTTAGTTTAACATTATTGAGTCTAGTTCATGCAAGAATTAAACTTGTTGGCTTCCACTAAATGGTAACTACATAAGTATCGCATTCAGTATCAGTATATCTTCTGTGCGAGTGAAATGGACGCATGAAATTATATAGGTGAATATTTTGGTATGCCTTTGTATAGATGTTATAAAAATACATTTGGATGAAATTCCTTCATGGTAAGCATGATTATGTAACTAAGAATATAATATTGTAAGGGAAATTAGTATGGAATACAATACAAAATAACCAATTGTGTTGATCAAGTATTCATACTTGAATCTTTTTATCGGTGTATGTATGTTAATGTTAATGTTGCTAATAAAGTTAATGCTGTGGCAATCTCTGACTTTATTATGCTTGTAGTACTTTTGTATTTTGTACGAAAGAGTGGTCTGGCTCGTTGTAAGTCACAGGTAAGTTGAAATTGGAATGGCTTTCACTTTTCGTTTATAGCCATCGCTATTACACATTTGTAAGCATTCTCACGCTGTACCACATAATACACATCACATAACACTACTAATATCTCATGCTGTAAGCGTAGATCTGTAAGCGTGTGATCTGTATTTATTCATTCGTACAGAGATGTACAAATGATAAAAAATTCAGTGTGGATAAACTTCTACTTGAATTTTGAAAGTTATTTTGTTACATTAGCAATTTTGGCTCTGGCATTACCTACATTAAATGGCTTTAGTTAAAAATAGTAATGTTATATTTAATTTGAAAAGGGAGTAAAGTGAAGCCTGCTGCTTCAAAGTCATTGTAATTCTGCTCGTATTTATTACGTATTTATTAGGCTAAAATAAATTTCCATAATGCTTTTGCTCTTTGGATAAATGCTCACCACTATTATCATATCATGTACCCACATGCACATAACATGTTACTGCTATACATACATGCCTACATGTAGTTTATTACTATTAAGAAAATCGTAAAACATACGGTCGCATTTTCAATACTTTTAAAATTTCCTATGATTAAAAAACTATTGAAATTTTTTACTGACTCCATCTTTTACTTTGCCCTCACAGTAAATGAGATTTATCACAACCCACAATTTGAAGTCACGATTCACAATTCGTGTTTTTACATTTACATACTTCTCTAAACGTAGGTACACACATTGATACTCCCTGCTCACGTTTCATTTGAGGACAATAAATGCTTATTCAGTGTCGTGAAAAAATTTGTAACATGAGATTGACTGTATGTTAACTTTTATTTTAAATCAGGATTTCGGTAAATATCCCTACATGAGACGATTCATCCAAGACTATATCCAGGCCTTGAATTGTCACAACGATGGAATTAATGTTGTCCGCAACTTCGTTAAAAGGTAATAAAACGTTTTCTTTCCTCTTCTTAAAAATATCCTTTATTTTTAGGATATTCTTTCAGGTCAACCTCCTATATTAATTATCTGTAAGCTAACCAAAATGAACTGCCAAAAATTCTAAATGCGACACTTGTCAATTGTCATATCATAAACTTTACTACGTGTTTGGAGTTTGAGCACTACTTGCAACAGATTCCCATAATTAATTATAGTATAAACAATCAAAAATGTTCAAACATTTTAAACATAATAATAATTAACGATGAAGATTAATTATGACGTAAGACTGGCTTCCAGGTACCTTTGGACTGAAATTGGAAATTTTGATTTAATTCAAAAGTTTTGAAGTAGCAAACTACCTTTGCATGGTCCCAAAAAGTGTACGTACAATATCAACACACATATGTTACGAGATATGGTAGGAAACGAAATTGGAAACGGTTGGTCAGTTGCAGAAAACAGATTTATCCTGTGGAGGAGCCTAAATCTGTGTTGAGTTCTTTTGGTCAAGCTGTCGTGGGATGATGAAAGTTATATGATAAAAAGGTGAGGAGATTAGGAGCTAGTCACGCTCCAGTTGAGCGGAGGATAAAAGTGTTGTGTGAAGACAAAGGCTTTTGAGATACTGATGATGACAGTCATAATGAGAATTGTGATGAGCTGAGAGCTTTGTCGTTTTTCTTTGAAGTGGAAAAGAGAGAGAGAAAGGATATTTGTCAGAATAAAATTGAATTGGTAACGCTAGTCCAAACGAAACCCATCCAAGTTCAGGTTAAACCTGCAAATCGTTATTACGAATGTTATTACGTACGTATGTGTTGGATATATCTATATAGCCATATACCTATTTGGTAGTCATATATTTTGTCATTGTGTTTATTTATATGTGTGTGTACTTTGAGGTTGTATGGAGGAATGAGACAAGAAGGTTGTGAGAGATGAGGAGTGCTCGTGCTATGTGAATTGGTTGGCTGCGTTAGCTCATTTAATTTGTGCTGATGTGTTGTTTTTGGTTTGTTTGTAGTATTCACGGTCCAGCGAGCAGTTGTCCACATCCACGAGTCATGTCAAATCTAGTCTCAGTTTGCCTTGCAGCCATATTTGCCATTTTTGAGAGAAACAATGCTAAACGAGCCTCCAATATGAGTTCCGAGACGATCATCAAAGAAATTCCTTGGGATGAACAGCTTTTATGCTATCTGGCCGTATTTGATACCATGTATGTTACAAATACAATATAAACCAACCCTTTTTCACTCGGTGAACCGCGTTGCAAACATTTAATTAATAATTAGTAGTAATTCCATTTAAACAACATAATAGGATTACTAAACTGTAATAATAACTGCGATTTGACTACATTTATATAATATGGATGATACACATTCGGATAATAAAATATGAAATAATTTGTACAGGAAAGGTAACTAAAATGAAATGAAATAATTAAAATGTGTGATGTAATTACAGATCAGAGTTTGAAGACTGGAGACCAAGCCTTGCGCAACTTATGCAACCAATACCCTTCCCTGACGATGCCTTAACAAATCCTCTCTTTACGAGGTTAGTGAGTAGTGAGTACAATCAAGTTCATTTTCATTCACTTAGTTAGAACTATTTTTAGTATAATCTAATTAAGTTACTAATAAATTACTTAGAAAGAAATTGGCACTGTTTTATTGTAGCATCGATTTTGTCTACATCAATGCTACCATACGCAAGACATGTATAGTGGCAATTGGAATAATATACAACATAATTTATTTTTTGTGTCTAAATAAAATAATAAAATAATCCATGTCTTACAATCAATTGTAGACACGTATTCTGTAAATGTACAGAGAAACGGAACTGAATCCTATGATAGAACTATGTGGGCATTACATATAGATAAAAGTAGGATGTGTATCATTTTATTGATGAAATTTGACCATTAAATGGAATTAAGGATTTTATGGCTGTTATACAATCGTTCAAGCTCCAGTCTAAACACTAAACACAAGGATATTCTTTTGTGAAACAACAGTAGTAGTTTAATGTTACACTGGAAAATACGAGCTACCATCCAGAGCTTTAAGGCTGTAATATTTTCGACACGAAAGTTGTATAAGGTTGTTGTATAAATAAAGAGTAGAATTATATATACCTAAATCTTCTAACACGTGCAATTTGATGGTTTGAATACTCCGAGTCAATTGAAGAGTTACGATGTGAGAGAAATGGTTATATCTGTAGGGATTACAACATGTTATTTATTATAGTCCATACAGATGAGATAGGTGCAAATATGATTCAGTGTTCTTGTTCTGCTCATGTTAAAAAATTTAGTATTCCTTTGATAGTATTAGGTGAAATAGGGAAACCCCGGTTCAAGAAGAAACGTATGTCGCATTGGTGCACAGTAAATAGGTATTAGTAGAAGTGGTCGGAATTTTACTATTATTCAAGGAAGTATACAATGAAGAATGAAGAATTTAAAGTCGTAATTTCATTTTCATGAGAAACCAGGACAGACGAATAATGCCCTATTAAATATATCATATTATACTAGCAGAGTAATGTACAAAAATGAGGAATTTTTGGCTATGACATTATATGGACAAAGATACACTGCTATATAATATTGCATACAATATACCAAAGTGTGAGTACCTATTACTTATGTATGGAATTTAAGCATTGTCTTGTCAGTGTGACTTACGCGGAGTCTGTATACCACAATGAAATTTATAGTTGATCTTATCTTCTTACTCTTCTCCTTTGCTTTTCTTTAAAAAGTTGAACAAAGATTAAGTGGGAGAAAGGAGAAAGAAAATGAAATTAATCTTGAGAAAGTTTCGCACACTGCAGTATATTCTTCCAGCCAGTCGTACTAGTCTTTATATTATGTGTGTACTGTGTAGTAATATTTACAAGATATTCTCTGACAAGCCTCTGGTGACAAAATTGTGAAGAGCGGTAGGCACTAGGCAGTAACAATATTATTATATTATGCACCAACTTTCAGCACATCTCAAAGAACTGGATGTGTGTATAGAGTATAGGTACTTGACATTGTCTTCCTTTATACGTGCTTAATTTCCTCTATATATATTTGCCAACATAATATGAGTTCAGTCTCAAATATATTGCGATAAGGTTTTCAGTCTTCACTTGGAGCATTGATGTTTTATATTAAACAAAGTTGAACTTCACAAAAATCTCATTATCTATACATTGAACATACGAAAAGAGACAGATAATATTTGTGACAAACTTTATATGAAACTTCATGATTGATTTTTTAAATCTTTCAAGTTTAAAAATAAATGAGTAGTGAAAGTGCGTTTTGTGGTAGTTGTGGCACAAATCTTTTTAACCAGACATTTTTAGGCATAGTAAGGAAAAAGCTTAGACATTTTTCTATAGAAATCTTCTGTATAGCTTCGTTTTTGTGAAAAAGTCTCATATATATAAACGATTTTAAAAGTTGGTGGTTTTATCTGTATTATTGTAGTGGTTGTAAAAGTTGTATTGTTAATAACGAGTGGGGGTTTTCTTCTTGACACCCTGAGAAAGTGGAGAATTGTAGAATGTTGTGAAAGGAAATCAAAACAGAGATCTGAATTGTGTGCGAGGAAGAAGACTAGGCCGAGGTCATTAAGAGAAAGTTGAATTTAGAGTTGTGGAAACAATAAGGCTGCTTGCCATAGATTAGAGGGGATCGCTTAATTTGATCTTTCTTTTCATTGCGTTCTCACTTGTAGAAATAGCAATGCCCTGGGGATGAGTTTTAGAGAAAATGCCATTGTTCCCTTTTTCTTGGTTCATCTCAACACTCACTCTATTCGAATCACACAAAGCAATTCGCAGTTTACTTTTGAGTTTCGGAGGAGTTCTCTGGCTCTACTGCAGCATATCCATCTGTGCTTTTGGCTCTCAGTTTCTCTCTCATCCGACTTGGCGATAAGTAAGACTAAAAGTTTACTTTTATGAGGCATCGTGTTGAGAATGAAGAGAAATGTAGGAGTGGACGAGACAGAAATGACACAAAAGTGAAGTCTGAGAGTGAAAGTCTGAAAAGTCAAATGGAATGTCTAGTCAATCAGCTTTAGAGCGAATTAACTGGCCGACTAACGGACAGCCTGTGTGCAGAATTGAGTTACTGTTCGAGGTAGACTAAGCGTGAGAGCTCGTCCGAGTGCACTACGTAAATGGGAAGGGGACTTGTGTTCAACATGTTCAAAGTGCCCATTAGCTTACAGAGAAAGGCTATTCCAAAGTTAATCTTGAGGAAGGCAATGGGATTTTCCGAAAGAGCCAAACCACATTTTGACGATCAACAAGCCACTTGAATTACTTCCGGCTGCCGTACCTTCAGCTATTTCCCCTGTAAACGCCCCAAGAGTGCTTTTACCTTTTCCAAACCACTTTGACTTCATTTATCTTGTCGCTTGTGAGAATTCATTCCCAGACATTCTATCATACCCGCTCCAATCAACTTCTCCCTAACTAGCAATGACAATACATTCCAAGACAATCCTCCATGCGTGGGTTGTAATTCCAGACTCTTTATTAGTAGCTGCAGCGTCTGTTTATCGTCTCCGCCTGAAAATAAATAGGCAAGGCGGTAATTTAGCCTAAGCCGCAGATGCACAATGATAAGTAGATGTGTGAGTAGTTCATATCGCTTTGTCAGATCCGAGAAAAGAATTAGATTCGAAGGAAACGTAATAATGACCCAGGAAAGTGAACAGAGTCCTCAGGGCTTTCACTTGACTGATCTCCCACTATCAGTCAGACAAAATTTACTGCCGGTCTGCTTTCCTTCGCTTCACTTAAAGAAACTTACGTTCCAACCCAAACATATCTCCCAACTCAAACTACTTTTACCTGTATTCCTCTAAGGATTCTTCCCCATGTTGTACTATAAAGTGGTAATCTTCGAGTTTAGTAACAGTAACCACTCGAAATTATAGAATAAGGAGGCAGCTTACATAAAAATGTAATAGGATTATCTTCAAATAATTAATTATGCCCCTGGAAGGGGAAATGTCATTTTCCCAGAGTGATGGGTTTCCAAATAGTATGGCTATGATTCTTAATGTCTTTTCATCTAGTAGTATCCTTCATTTCTATTGACTGATGGAATAAACTGAAACCATTGCTAATTTTACATCTTAATGATTATTTTGATGTATTAGCATTTCTGCAATCAACCATGGAACAGAATTAATATTGCCGAGATTTTTAAGACTAATTGGACAAAAGTCTATGGTTTAATTAATTTTAAGTTAATTACTTATAGTTATAGTTATAATTGTAGTCGATGAAAATACGGTTACGAATAGCGAATACAAATTTTGAGGTTTTATATGAAAAAACTAGAACCTAATATGTTACAGTTTTTTACGTGTGTATTTTTTGTGTTTATTGTATAGAAGTCTGTCGTCCGTGATAAGAAGAATCGGAACAGACAATCGTTGTGATGTTCATCAAATGGTGATGGGGATTCGTGATGGAAAGGAGGGATGGTTTCATCTCTGCTCGCCGTCTAATCTCGCGTGTTCTGACGATGGAGAGTTATGGGGACAACTGGTAAGCAAATAGAACTCTTCATCAGTTCCTTCCTAACTTTCCGGAGTGCTTTCTCTTTCTAACGAATTGCCATTAACGCTTTGATTTTTCTTAGATGCAACAAAAGCACGTATCTTCTTTTTTTGTTCTGCTACCATTAAGCGATAACTATCTCTCTATATATTCCTTTTACTTATTACGTATAAAATACACTCATTGTCCGTTTTTCTGTTTTATTACCCAAATATCCGGAGTGTCCGTTTCCATTGTTTTAGTGAGAGTTATAATAATTGGAGCAAACTTTTGTTGGAAGGATGTACCCTAAAAATATGTCCGAGTAAAACTAACAAGAAAGCTAAAGAATATCTTGCGCATTAAATAATAAGTTCCAATTAACGTTATGGAAGTAAGTTTACAGCATATTTGTTGCTTTAACTTGTAAATGTTTTTTCGTCTTATATATTTGTATAGGGAGAAAATGCTGAAAGAATTGAGTCGCTTTTCTATTTTGCCTTGTGTTTGTGAGTGGAACAATGCAATATGTTTCTGAGAGCATTTTGACTTATTCTACTAGTACTAGGACAGGCAAAAGTTGGGATTAGTGGAGGAATGCATAAATTATTTTTTATTGTATTGTTTTTACTTTAAACGTTATCTGCAACTTTGTTGCAGTTGCAGAATGTAGGTTGTTGATATTATTTGCTGAAACGAAGGCTACGTTCAAAGGAAGTTTGGACTCTTACCATTAGAATGCTTAGTATTTGTTTCCTTAAGTGTTCAGTTTCATTTGAAATGCCGTCTGTTTCCTCTGTAGTCGTAAATACATTTCGTAACTTTTATCTTTGAGTATCATATACAACATCAAGGACAAAATATATGTCTTGAATGCTTTTACTGCATTCAAATCTGTCTATGTCGCTTTCACTGAGGTTATAATGTTAGAAAGTAGGTAGAAGTAGGTATATTGATATTAAGGACTGAAGCTATTTAAGTCAGCATTATATTATTTGTGTACATGTTGAATTTCTATATACACAAAGAAAAGAGAAAGTTTTTTCCCCTTTTACTTTACTCTTATATATCCTATATATGTACTATAATATCTCTTTTCTTCTTCAAGTTGAGTATGTTTATATACAGCATTGCTAATTATAAGCTGAGAGTGTTTCTCAAGATTAGCAAAGGAGAAACGGAAAAGGAAATGAAATAATTTATTCGAGAACGACAGCCTTGTGCAAACTAACTTTTATAGCAATTTCCATTAGCCATTCCATGTGATACATCTTTCGTCGTTTGTAAACACTTACTGGGCAATTGAAATACAAACGTATTTGTAAGTGCAGCTTTACATTATAACTACAATAATCTTTTCAAGTACCTAACTAACTATGCCACATGTAGAATTTTAGACGTTCTGTGTGTAATAAAAATAAGTCATAGTATTACTTCTTATAGTATTAAAGTGAATAAGATGAGACGGAAATCTTGTCAATTCATAAAAACACTTGAAAAAGATAATTGTATTTCCCAAACCCTTGAAAAATGTATTTCTAGCATGAAATTTCACTTAGGTATACACACAGCTACAAAGTAATCCAATACTGCCATAGGATCAGAGAAGAAACGTTTTTGGCTGTGAGATTGCCCAGCATATTTATATATAATTCGCTAAGTGCCGAAACGTAAGTAATTACTATAAGGACGATGATATTGTATGTCCATCTCCGAAAGTCAGTTCAACTTGCACACTTTGTGTAATGCATGGTGGCAATAAAATTCTAATGGCTTTTCTCAAGAGTATTGAATATGAAATATTAGGAGAAGCTGCTGGAGAGCTCACTTTACTGCGTGTAGTGGTGCAAAGTGGGTAGAGCAATGCCTTCAAGCTTTGCAACTGTACTTACATCAACTACAACCAACTGCTTGTCTACTTGAGGTAGAATTAAATACACCCTTCTTTCCTTACTCTGCATACCTATTAAATTCCAACGAATCTTCCTTATATTCTTTCTCAGTCCTATTATAATAATACTCTTAACATTTACATACCATCTACAGGGTCGGAGCATTTGTAACCACACACATTACTCAACTTGCTTCTACATCTACCCATCACTTAACTTTACACGATACACAATATTTTATTCCATCTACTTCAATTTCTACATCCATTTATAAAACTAGAAAAATTGCATGCAACTATAACCAGGCTTGATCACGGCTTCCGTTAAAACATAGTCGTACAGAATTTTTACTAGCGCATTTAGAAAGTTTAAATTTTGTACACAGATATCAACAACATGGACAATATGCTATATTTACAGTTGTAGTTAGTAATACGTTGGTGTTTTTTAATTAAGTATGTCAGCCAGGTATAATTGTACTTAGTTAGTTCTTAAATAAATTATTATTGAAATTGTTCATTTAGGAAGAAGTGGGAAAATTACATGGGATTAACAAACCCTGTACATTTTGGCTACTTAAGTATAGGTAGGTATTGTAATTGTAATGTAGCTCGGAGGATTTCTGGTGGAAATGTTCCCTGTGAACGAAGTGATTCAAAATAGGAATATTATATGCATGAGCAGACAGACCCACAACAGATTAGAGAGTCTACACGCGTTATTGCACCAGAAATGTAAGTGAAGGTGAAGGATTCATCATGAACACTTCCATTTCAATTCCATTTCACAATTTAAATGTGCAGTCGCTCCAGAGTACTGTTCTTAGCATTACTGCTGTCAGTAGTGAAAGGAATCCTTGCATATGTGACTGCATGAGTACTACTACTTATTTAATAGTGAAGAAATTTGGCTTGCTGAGCGAACATGTCGTATGCATCTCGGAAATGGAAAATATAAAAATGACAGATAAATTTTCTTTAATGTTAAAAAGGATAATAAGAAGACAGTTGACCAAGAGCGAGTCGTGGCGCACGTACTGTACGAACTTGTACCTAGTTGGTCTTACTGTCTCAAACTACAGAAAAACGTGAATATTTTTGCAGAACGCATCTGGGGGTAGTATAAGAAGAATTTTATTTCTAAGCTGTAATACAAAATAATCGCATTATCAAAACTCTACGTAGAGTTCTTTTACTAATATTAATATATTCTATCAGGCTAACTTACTGTAGGTTTATATAGAATAATATGGATCATGTGCGCCATAGAATTTCCTTATAACGTTACTCACTCATGCATTCCAGTTATGTTATTGTGTGTAATTTGATGACGTGAAATTGAATTTGCATGAAATTGCTTAGCCCGTACGTGTGTCTGTATTCATTTCGCTTTCATACAGATGTATAGAATAAGTGTAAGCATTATACGACTTTATACACTGATAGCCTAAAGAGAATCTTTAATTAATACGAATTAAAAACATTAGCAAAATCTAATTTCTCATGTAAATACCTGTGCGCGTGCAAAAGGCGCTTCTGCTTCGCTACTACTGAATAATCAAGCTGCTTACTGAAGAATTGCTCGATGATTTGCATTTCATCTTTATATTACTAAAATCCTACATGCTTATATACTTTACTATTTCTCAGGCTATGTGCATGAGTGGCTTGTGGGAAAATAATGGTAGTCTATGTCTACGGGCAACTCATAAATTATATTTAGGTAGATGCTTTATGGACGTGTATACTTAATAGCGTAGAGAATAGAAGTATAGACTATATGAACGCTTTCATTTCATTGTGGTAATATTAGATTTGAGTGTGGATTAAAGAGAGAGGATAATTGAATTTGTTTTACAGTTGGGTCGCCTTCTCAGTTGTTGCTGTCGAAGAAAGCGTTTTTTAATTCAACTGGGAGGGAAATTGTTGGGGAGCTGTTTGCTTCTAGCGCTGCGTGAACATCAAGCCGCTCAGGAGGCTCTTTGCCTTCTCCTGGAGTGGCAACTCGTTTCTAGTGATGACCAACGTGTTCAGATTGCCACGACGCTTCAAAGTACTCCCACCGGAAGTGCCAATTATGCTGCACTCTGCAGTCGTCAGCTTCATCTCAAAGAGCTCGTAAGTATATAGACTTTCTCCTGTTGCAAACTTTATGGATCAGTTACAAAGTAAAAGCTGTTCAGATCCTTTTAGGGCCATCTAAATATTCCTCCTTGACTTCAACACACCTTTACATGCAATTCTCTCAATCTCAACAACAAGGTTCTTATGCATCACTTACTCCATGTCGTCCATGTTCATATAATTCTCAACCACTTCATTTTTCATGTTTTTAATATAATTCAGTATCATTAGGTATACATTATACACTCTTGAATACTTGGAACAGTCACTCTTCCAAGGATTTATTGACAAAGTAATTTCGCGTTTATAGCTGAAAATTAAAAAAAAATAATGATGTACTCTAAATGGAATGATTAAAATTAAAATAGATTGGTACTCTGTCACAGATACACTTGAAGTGTCTTTTGCATATATTCCTATATAAGAATTCTGCAATAATTTTGTACAAAAAATAATTTCTGAAAACTTTCTTCTAAATAATAGATGAAATGCAAAAAGAACAAAGTAATAATAATGAAGTGAACTATGGCTTATAGGTTGTAATTTGGAAGCAGTGGGTTGTGTTCACATGAAAGAGTAAATTTGATCTTGATTTGTTAGTTGAAATAGTTAATTCCCCAACTACTACTTATTTGTTTCGATAACTGTTCAGATGTACAACAGTACAGTAGTTGAATTAAGGTTTGTTTTATTCAAGTTAGTATCTACTAATATAACATAGGAGGATGCAGCCAAGAAACCGATAAACAAATATAACGATAAAAGGCTGTACAAGTGAAAGTACACGATAAGCTGAATTAACAAGATAATGTTTTCTGCTCCAAGAACTTTATAGAGTTGGATAGCATTTCGCAGGTGGATTGACAAGGAAACTTTGTTCGGATTGTGTGGGTGGGTAATTTATGTAGTCGTGGAGTGACACACTCGGGTACTTCATTTGTTTCTTGTTTGTCGTCCCCAAGAGCCACTGGTGTGTTATTAAGATAATAATGTTTCCTGGAATGTAAAGTAATAATAACGTATAATCTTACTTACAATTAGTTACATTTGCGAATTAGCGGGGGAAGTACAGCTCTCTTCTCCTGAGAGTAACCCGTACATTACATTCTTGCTTATCGTTGACAAAAGTTTAATCCTTTTTACCTTACAGTAGTCTCAGCCGGTAAAAAACATTCGATCGACAAATTATGCCACAGAAGAAGCAGCGAAAAGAAAGATATATAGTATTGTAATGCTTGCACGGATACCTACGTTAATAGATGCATCGTGTATTTATATAGAGAGGGCTACGTTAAAGGGTATTGGGGATGAAACGGGAGAAAAGTGTTAGATTGAAAAAGTAAGTGGGAAAATGGGAATTGGGTGTGAAAAGAGTGTGCTGGGTATTTTGTGTTTTGAGAGAAGACGGAGGAATGTGGTTCTCTCATTTCGCATGGGATGCATGTATACATAGTTGGAGTGTGGGATTGTTCTGGGGAACTACTACCCACGCTATTCACATGAGTTAGTGGTGGTTGAGTCAAGGAGGAAAGTAATGTAAGGAATTCATTTCAGTTCAACGGTTGGTAATTTCTCTGTTCTGTTGTTTGTGATGTGTGAAATTGTAGCAACAAAAAGGCGGCCCAAGAAAGTTAACTTTGCCAAGCCGGTCGACAGACGCAGATCTTGGCAAACTTCTCAGCTGTGGCTCCTTTGGCAACTTGGAGTGTTTGAGTCTGGCCTTTACCCAGGTGACCAGTGCTTGTGCCGAACAATTAATCAAACTCCCATCTCTACGCTATCTCAACCTTTGGTCCACCCAAGTAAGATTACACTTTTCTCACTCTGCATGTACTCCCTGATTAATATCGTGTCCTCTTTCTCTCTCCTTCTTCCGTAGCACAACATACAATCCTGTACCGCCACCATAACCAACACCTAATCCACTCTGCTCTGTGGTCAGTCTCTACTTTCTCTCTCAGCTCCTCCACTACCACAAATGCTACAGCAAACACTCATAGAACATAAAACAACCTTCTGCTCTCTTTACTTACTTTCCTGCACAGTCAATTCAAGTATTTACTTCAAGAATTACTGAAATATTCTTTGCTTTGATAAACTTTGACCATTACCTTGTGTTCATCAAACACTGCAGCAGGAGTCAGTTGTGTAATACGTGGTAAAATGGTGGCATGTGCTATTTACCCGGAGTGTGCAAAAAATACCTATATAAATAGTTCACGTAACATGGATATATTTACGCTACACAGTTTTAACTGTCATCTCATCATTAATATCATTAAATTAATAAAGTAGGTCGAAGTTCTTCAATCAATTGCATTTACTAATTTCTGTTTCATACTTTCTTTAAGCTTAATTGAAAATTTTCCACCTACTTTATTTTGTCTGATGGAACTTCAAATTTTTATTTTCATTATTTTATGCCCGGTCAGAATCCAATCCCGAGAAATTTCGATCCGAACCCAGCCCGGTTTTAAATGTTAAAATTTCAGGCCCAAACCCGCAATGTGCGGATTCAGGCTATCCCCGTCCAGTCGGTTTACATGTCTAGTACCTATAATATACTTCCTGATCATAACCTGATGCTCTGTTTTCTGTGTTGACTTTCTCCTGAGAAAGTCCCAAATAATAATCGAAAGCAAGTCGTAAGATACTTTATGCAAAGACACTACTAACAAACAGTGTTTGGGAGTTAATGTGATGACGTCACAGTTAATTTTATCGTGTCGAAGTTCACAACACCCTTACGATACTTAATTGCACCTTTGCAAATGGTTTATTTCCGTTAAGATTCTGTTGTTTTAAACTGCTGAAACCCACCTACTGTTAGAAACTCAAAGGTGATAGTTTCTGGCGTAAATTAAATTGGAAATAATTTACGAAAACAAGTTATCAATGTCAGTTCATAAAGGAACTAGGAGAATTGTCTGTAGTGGTGGGTAGTATTTTAGTTTGTGAACAATATGAATGCATTCATTTATTTAGTGAAATGCCACGTGTCATTCTAATTGTTGGGTCTCTGACTGAAGTAGCTAATTATTATTTGAAAATGTTATTGAGAAATGGTTAATTGAATTCTACGATTGTAGACAGTTGCAATGTATGGGCGAGTAATGCATTGAAGATTGCATCAAGTGGTATGCATAAATATTCGTGACTACTACATATCTGCAACACGCGGGAGGATGGCGAATATCCCTTTCCATTTATTACAATTGGGATTCACTTTTGTCTGGTACGGACAGAGACAACTAAAAAGGACTATCGTCAATCATCCGTTGATTTATTTTCTTGCTTTTCTCCATTGTCAGCTGAGGCGTCTAGTCCTTGAGTCATCTCCTTTCATTTTCAAAAGGAAAATCTGCTCGCTCTACTATTTTCCCGAGAACATCTTCCTTGTTATGTCACGATGAAACAACAAAGAATTGAAATGCTTATCCTCAGACTCCGTAGTCGTGGCAGGGCAGACAGGAAGAAGAGAACAGACTTGAATAGACGTTGTCTATGGCTGCGCCTTATATTCTCAGCCACAGTAGTAGGAGTTCTCCACCAAATTCTGTTTCCCCGTAGTAAACTACCACCACCACTAGATTCTCTATGCGTAGTTGATTTTATGGAAATGTAGTTCTGTTTGTTGACTTTAGCCATTAAGAGCAGAAGACTCTTTACCTTGGTTCTACTGTGCTTTGAAAACTGAACCAAGTGTTCAAACGAACCAGACAGTGGTGTTTCTATTCAATTCACAGTCGGAGCTAACCACACCGTACCATAAAACCGCAAAATGAAAGTCCCGTAGTAGTCGTACCTATTCATTTATATTCCATACTAAACTGCAACAGAGAGAGAGAGAGAGATTCGGGGAGAAAGCAAAACAAAAAGGGTAACCGGAAAACTTGTCCCAGGCGAAGTATTGGCGGAGAATTCTGCTTGCTACTAGAACCATGTAAAACTATATTCTTCTCACCGCGCTTGGTATATATTCTGTCAGACAAATATATAGTTATATAACCGGAATTTTTATGCAGAAAAGTATTCTGCTTGTTTGGTATGTACAGATATTAAACATTTTGGCACACAGTAATGCGTTATGAGTCATATTGACATAACAAGAGAAAGTAGACTTGTGTTAATGTAGAGTGAGTTTATTATATGTGGTGGAGCATCCCATAGAATGGACTTACCCGCTGGGATAATTTTTCCTGGATCCACAAAGAGTTGGTCTACACGAAGGTAAATTTGTGGTCTTGAAGTTAAAGTTTAGGAGCTGCAAAATACAAAATGTCATTTCATCCACCAACATCTCTTCATGATCATACCGATGTCATTTTCAAGTTCGCTCTTTGTATTTCAAATAAAATGAAACAACCGAAGAAGCAGTCAGAAATAATACTGCAATGGTTATTATGACTGACGGCTGTGACTCTGGTGGTGTGGTCGCAGAATTTGGGATATAGTGCGGGTGATATGCTTTGACACTTTACTAAAAAAGAACTGTGTATATTATTCCATAGATTGCATCTGTATTCAGGCTTGTTTACAATAAAACCGAGGCAGGGCTATATAATACAATAAAATAGCGTTATTAATACTCTCGACCGTGTTCAATGACTGGGAGAAGTTGCAGGACAATCAACTGTGTGAAATATAAGAGGACTTCTCAGATAGTTCTCTCGCAATCAGCAATAGTGTCAAGTCGTTACCGCCTCTTGTCGTGACAGGCGAGGAAGGGCAGCCGTGTCAGAAAATTTCCATAGATTTATAGATGGAAATCTGTCTTTGTCAGGTATTTCCTTCTATGTGCGTCGAGAAACGGTAGGAGAAACCTTCTCATACTGTTTGTTTGATGGCGAACTAAATTAGGTACCCACAGTACCTAGTACCTTACCTACCTTATTAAGTTTCCGTCTTCATTTTTATTGCATTCACTGAAATATTTATATGACCCTTTCTTATATTTAGGTGTCATGTATGATATGTAGGCATATCTCTCTAGTCTCTAGGCATAGTATTTTACGTTAATTTAGCAGATTCGTCAGTATCGTCATGATTAAGTCTTGATTTCCTTCTTGCTGAATGATTCTATAGGGGGTTTTGTCAAAAAAAGTCTTAAGTCTTGTTTTGTCATTTTTATCCTTTCATTACATTCTCTATAAGCGTGTAAGCAGTAAGGTATCCGATTAGGTACCTATATCATGTTTTATTTCTGTTCAGCTCCAAGCGAGCTCCAATTCGAGAAAATAGAGTGCTACACGTTGCCTTTGCTTGCAGGGTGCATTTGCAAGTGACAGTACAACAGTAATTTTTTAAGGGAATATGATATGGATTATGTTATATACGGTAAAAGATTGGCAAGTTAATCCTGTATGAATGCAACTTTCATTTAAATCCATCCAAATCTGAAGAGCTTGGGACAAAAGCAGAAAATATGCAAGGCAATATCATGGAACAGGAGCAGGTTGACTCCAAAATGAGCTTGTAATGTGAATACTGTAGAAATAGAAATGTGCCAAAAACAGAAATCGAAATTCAATCTTCCATGGATTGTTTTTTACCATTTCATGAAATATTAAAAAATGTATTATGAAATCCCAAGATCTTCTCACAGAAGATTACCTTTACCTACAAGAGGATATTACGTAAAATTCTAAAAATAGTGCCACTTCTGCGTATCGAAAGTTAATTTAACTTTTAATAAACAAGTTCATACGTGCCTATAGAAATATAAAATAGCATAGTAAGTATTAACGTTGGTATTAACGGATACAATTTTATGGATACTTTGCCAATTGGGTAAATTGAGTACCTGTCTATATCCAGCAGTGTAACTGCGTATAAATGCCATTGTTTGAAATGATACACTATAGGTATATACTCCCCCGTAAAGAGAGTCAGAAACAGTACAATAGAATTTGATGTCTAAAGAGGGACGTATATACGCAACACACGATAAGATGACGACCGTCGTTTGGCAGGAAAACAAAAGACAGCAATAAATAGTTAATAGTTAGCAATAAAAATAAAATGTTTTCCAGATAACTTTTCAGTTCAATAAGTCATCCAGCACTTGATACTTCCTTCACGCAACGCTCATAGGTACAGCTTCCAACAACGTTTTGACGTTATAAAGAAAGTCATAATGGAAAGAGAGAAAAATGTGGAAATACTTCACATTTCTCTTTTGGTTGGGGCTGTCGTGCGAATAAATGTATTAGATGAGTCGTACAGGTTTCCTCTTACTCCTCTCTGCGACGGAACACAATAAAAGTATGATTCTTAAATGGACAAGCAGGAGAAACAAGTATTATTGTATCACATCTTGGCAGATATGAGATGTACCTGCACCATACACGTAAAAATGGACGACCACAGGGACAAATAATTTACTTTTAGTATTCTCTGCGTCGTAACCGATCCCATCTGTGTTCAGGACTCGTATCGCATTCAACGACTTATATCTGTAGTATTCCAATTCTTATTATTTCATTTCCAGTCATATTGTCAAACTGTACAGTACAATTTTTATTTCAGGTTTTGACTTATGGTAAGAGTGCTTTGTGCACCTTTGGTCTCAGTGGACAATGGCACATTCGTAGTTTGTGATTGGGTAGAGGAAAATCATAAATAATTTATCATATATTGTCACAGACAATAATAAATGCTATGAATGTCTCTGGTGAGTAGAGGACATCTGTCTCTTTGTGGAAAACAGGCTTTGGGCAAATCCACATCCTTCTTTCTCCTGTCTTATATCCTCCACATATGTTCAAGGCAAACTTCTTCCTTTTGATTGCAAATTTATAGCAAGAAGTTATTCAGATACATTTTTTATGAAGTACCTACTCCTACTCTACAATACTCCAATAAAATTGTATTGCCTATACGTACTGTTTGTAAATTCTGAGCCCGGACCGTGTACCTACTATAGAAAGTATTGAATTTTTTGATAAATTGTAGAGTAATGTAATATATACGAATACTAGTCCATATGAGACCATGTAGTTATTTGATATTTGTATGCTTGCAGTCACAGTGTATATGTAAAATTGCTTTAAGATATGCAAATACAATTAGGTGCTTGCTTACTCGATCTCATCAGATACGCTCATAAAAAGGAGCCTCGAAGTAAATTATTGCAATTCGCTATCGTAAGTTGATGTAATGTAGTGAGACGATGAACTGGAATAGAAAAAAACTCACCGTCAATTTAATTTATTCATCCATAAGTAATATTAATACTTTCTCCGTGAATCTTTCCGTGTTGAAAGGGAGGAGCACGGTGGAGTACGTCTATTTATACCTTGCGTAATGTAATTCTGAGGATACGGTTTATATTACGGAATTGTGTGGTATAAGTTGCGTTATGCTACGGCATTTACATTACTTATAGAAATGGAATTTTATGTGAAATAGAAATACCTAAAGTAGTATTATACGGAAGGAAAAATGGACGAGGAGGAAGAGGACATGGCACATAATATATTCAGGACACATTTATAGGCTACATTCCAATCCACTTTTCCATAATGCGATTTATACTGAAAAGTTGAGTTCAGTTCAATTCGGGTTAGTCGTTCCTTCCCTTCTTCTTTCCTATATACGTGTGGTATCTCCAAGTCGAGTCAAGCTCTAATAAAATGAATTACGTGTAGTGTGTAGCTCTGTTTTCCTCCTGCTCCAGCACAAATTCACTTTTCATACGTGTAATATGAACCTGGAATGGAGGTAAGCACATAGCAGAATGAACGGAACAAAATTATTGTAAAAAATATCAAGAGAATTTAGATATACTTGATAAAGGTAGACTTACAACATGTATTCAGACTATCATCATTATATGGGAGCATGTTATTCCATATTGGACATGAATGGATTCTTTTATTAGATATACGTAACTACAAGCAGGTTCACTTCCGCTCGAGCGGAAACATCTATTGTAGTCTTCAACTTTCAGCAGAGGTAAGGCAAAGAACTACGAGGGAAAAGAAAGAAGATTGCATTTTGTATTAGATTGAGTGGGGCATATGCATACAGATATTTTCAATTGTAATGAAATTCCTAGGTAAGAAAGACACCATACTATACTACTCCACGTTTCCTTTGTGTAGCTACATTATGGTAATAATAAACTCTGTATAACAGTTTTGCATTTTTCTAATCACGAGAATCTTTCAAAGCAAAATTTTACTTGATTGCGTAACAAGGAAGTAAATCCTCCTCCTCTGTCTACTAGTCATAATTACACACTAATTGTAAATATGCATACTTAAATAAACCGAGTTATTGTGTAAATTTTACTTGTTTTGCGTTTAATTTCCTCTACTATTATTAGAAATTAGAATTTAGTTGTCTCCAAAATGAAAAAAATCTTTAAAGAAGCAACATGCAGCAAAAACTTTGCTGACAAAAGTTCCAATGAATAAGTAACTACAACATGTAGGTACTAACTAAGTAAACTTATTAAGTTGAATATTATTTACAGCTAATAATATAACGACGAACTTTACGAACAGCAAAGCCTCAAACCTAATATTGCTGCATATGTAGTGTATTTCAGATTTGTCTCATTTTATAAAACTCGGCATTTCTGTATGTAATGTTCACATTTTTAAATTACATTCATACAATAAGATATTCTGGTTTATTTTTTACTTTTCCTAAAGAAAAGCACCACCATTTATTTTTGTTACCATACACTTGCTCTTGCTACAAATGACGTGTCCAAAATTCATTGAAGTCAGTTGAGTATGTGGGACTTATAAACTATGTTTCTATCGCATATAATATAAGACTATCCTCACACAGATAATTATGTGTAGATGTATCAGTATCAATCGAATGTAAATATAACAACATCAAACAAAAGTCCATTGATACCGTTACGCATATTAATTAATGCATCAAATTGAAGCCTTCGTGTCTACATGCAGTCCCATTCTCATTCATTTACAAAGAGCATTTCCTGGTTTACGTCAAATTTTGGGTTCAGATTTGTAATTCAAACCAGAAAACTAGATACTTTGCTGACTTGAATTAACTTAATGATCACCATCATCATAATTAAGCAACTTGAGACGATGTTTTCAGCTGATGTTGTGTTATTAGGTATCAGCACTGTTGACGTAAACACAGAAATCAAAAGAGAATATGTAATATTTCATGCCACTATATCTGCAGATTAAATATAATAATAATATTATTCGCTCACATACATTTACTACTTTCTCCTGTTTTGCTTATTCATGAAGATTCATGAATGATGCGATGAGTAATATTAGTAGTAATAATATTACACGTTTGATAACTACTTAAAAACAATATGATTATGTAAACTAACAATACATGCGTCACTATTTGCAATATATACCTTGCATAACATTTTGTTATACAAATACTTGTTAGTAGTAACCTACCTATTTATGTTATCCAACAAATATTTCCCTTTTTAGTAACATCACGTTTTTGTAGACAAAACACACAAACACGTGTAATTTCGGTAATTGGTAACACTAGAATTGAATATTTATAGTCATATCTATAGTATAACCATTTTCCACCCTTAAAATGTGTCTCAAGTAGTTCATTCAGCTTGAGGAGCGTATATCCTTTTGTTCCAACATCTAGTACTTAAAAATAAATGCTGTTTAATTTTTGTGTGTACCTTACCTTTTACCTACCTATATACACCTTTCACTTGTCATTTCAGAAAAATTATATGATATTGCAATTTATTTAATTAATTAGTAGATTAATTGGACAAATAAATGAAAAGAAGATAAAGTCATTGTGAGCACATTTTTGTTTACTTTCAGTTCGGGGACTCAGGCCTGCAATTAATTTCGGAGCATTTGCCCAACCTCCAGGTGCTCAATTTATGCGAAACGCCCGTAACAGACAAAGGGCTACTCTCATTAACAAGTAAGTTGATTTTCCTTTACATTTAGTCTGCCTTTCCCTGAAATTCATCAGCTCATTGTTAGTTTCTTCCCTTCAGCTTTACAATAAGCGTCAGTCTCTATACACGACCATTATTTACCCTACTAAATCCACGTCGCGTAGTTGGTCACTAGTCACCAAATAAATTCCTTAGTACCAGCATTACATATCAGTCAGTTCTCCCATGTGTATCAGTGTATATAAGTAAAGCGAGCTGGTTTAGCTTTCGATATAATAGTATAATAATGGTAGTAGGTAATAATTACCTGTACTTTAATCTCCGCAGCCCTTAAGTATTACATCTGCTATGTAGATTACCTACTGATATGGCAATAACGATTAATGAGATGAAAATGAAAAGCGTGTCAGAGATTCATTATGCTCATCATATTCTCTTATTCGCATAACACATGCAGGCTATAGGTGCCTGCGTTATACAACTGTTATATAACTTATACATGCCACATTAGCATTAGTCGCAATAAGAACATACTTATATATGTTGTATTCATATATATCTATTCTATAGCACATTCATAGCCGAACCGTAGAGTATGCTCTACCAACGAGCACCTACTAAATAATCTTACATTAATCTGTACGTGTTACGTTAGACATTCGGAAAATGAATGAGATATACTAGAAATTACTACTTGGGCCTATATACCTATATTCATGTCTCTGCTCTCCTCTGGCATATTGCGAATTACGAGTAACTATATGCCTTCACCAATAACACATCGTGACATATCTGCCAAACTATTGTTTTATAGAATATATTTCTACCCATAGCATATATTGTGTCATGTATATTATGCAAAATACGCTTTTATATATGTGGGTAGACGTAATTAGCTAGTAAGTAATAATATTATGGGTTTATAATGGAAAGCAGAAGTCATTTACACATCATGTCATTTAATCCGAAAATATTGAATCCACGAAGTTATGCATCGACCGCACACACACAACGTTAACAAATCTGCTGCAGTTGCTAACTAATTGAATATAAGCACTAATACACAGGACAAAATGTTATGTCTGAGGTTGTTTCACCGACGTGGGATTTTCTCGCAAATGAGATCTGAGTTGAACTAAAACCATAATTACTGTTAATTAAATGTTATCTGAGTGGCTGGAATAGAAATTCTGTAGAATTGGATATTAAATAGTAAAGTAATTGCATAATATGGAGAAATATATGTTAATATGAAATGATAGGATATAGTTTTGATGCACATTGAATGTATTCCCTTCTACTTTGGATACTTAGGCAGAAAATGGTTTAACTGAGCTGAAACAAGGTGAATGCATTTGAAAGTGATTGGATGTAGGAGATAAGGAGAAAGTGTATGGGCATGTCGCATCTGCTGCTGGCGCAATTAGTTTCCTTCTTTCCTTTAATAAGAGATATACTTATTATTACTTAGAAGTGTAAGATGTGACTGAGTCTATAGATGTCTAAGTTCATGTGTGTGTGTGAGTATAGATTACAATAGTTTAAGGTGGAAGTCTTGCAATCTTCGAGGCTATCGGCTGTAGTAGGTTGGGTGGGTGTTAGGAAGCTGGATGAAGGATTGCTAGCCATTTAAAAGAAAGTATTTAGATCAATCAAATCTGTCGAGTGGAACTAAAGCTAAATTACTTCTAGCTCTCTAACTCCCTTTCACCCACCCAAAAACTTTCTCATTCATTTGTAAACTCACTCAAGCAGAATTGTTCACTTGTATGGGCCAACTGCATTTTAATCAGAAAAATTATCTTCCTATAATTCCATGCTTCATTTTTAAAGAAACCAATTTCCAAATGACACGTATAAAAGGTGAAAGCAATGGTGTGTACATTCAAGGAGATATACATTCAAATCGGTTTTGCTATACATTTACTAATACGAACAGTTTAAAGCTGAATATCAGTAAGAATTGATTGCTATCAAAAAGTAAGTATCATAAATAATAGACAATGAACTTTTTCTGAATCTTAATAAAGATTGTAATCACATACTGAACTGTAATTCTCTACGTGAACAAAATCTTCTGCTAATTATTTTTGTACAATTATCTTACGGTTCAGTGTAATCTCAACTCTATGTACAGGTTTTTATTTTGAATGCAAGTCTTTAATATTGAGAAACATGGCTGTAATGAAAAATAATGATAAATTGGATCATGCAAAAAGGGGCCTTGTGCCTGATCAAAATGAAGAATGAATTTGAAGTTTCTTTATTTCCTTTCCCTAGAAGAATCGTTCTTTCTTTCTTTATAAAGTGAAAACATAAGGCAAATGAAAAATGAGTAATTTATTATCTTTTTAATTAATTCGAGAATGGTATGCTCTATAGGGCTAATCATTAATAGTGGAGAGTTAACAAACTCCGTTAGAATCTCTATACAATGTAGTATGCTATTGAAGGAAATCTGTAAAGATGTGAGCACAACGAAACTAATGCTAAAAACGTTAATATAATTACACGTTACATGAAAGTGGCATTAAAAAAGTAGGATGAGACGAGATGATTATTAAAAGCAATTATCATTCTCGTGCTAATAATAACTTTAAAGCTTATTGGTTTATAATGAACATACTTTTACGTTAGGTACAATTCCTACAGGAACGTAGAAATGAGTTACCCGTTTGACATGAAGAGGAACGGTTGTCGCTCTCAGAAATAATTCATTTATAATATTTAGTTTGTGTAGATGCGGTATATGTATTTCAGTAGCTATATGGTATAGGTGTGCTTATATAGGGATAAAATATTACACGTATGAGATGCAGGATGAAATAATTGCATTTATTTTGTTTGAATAGGTATGACAAGTCTGCGGAAATTGAATTTGAATAGCACCCATCTCTCTGCTGCCACATTTGAGAGTTTGAAGCAAAAGTTACCCGCATTGAAGGAGGTTGACGTCCGGTACACTGATGCCTGGTGATGGCAGCTGTGGGTTCAGCAGCCCACTGTAATCAATCAGACGACTTTTAATGTCAACCGGATTGTTTTGCCTATGCATCTTCCTATGCCTCAACAGAGACTCATCTGATCGCATCCAAAGGAAATTGAATTCAAAAATATGATTCGTCAGTCGATAAGTTCTCATCTTTTCCTTCTCCTCCCACTCATCTGAAATTATGTCACCATAAACTGTTTCTACATCCAACCGCTTCTCTCAGTCCAATATCCCACACACGCTTCTAAAACGCGTTTTCTTCGCTTTATAAACAAAGGATCAACACACCTAACATATTATTATACATATTATACTTAACACGGATGATTCTTCCTCCGTTTTACACGATTCTAGTAAATACCTTACTTAGTTAGAGTACTAGCAGATTTTTTACTTATGTATTGCCTTACATAATTAGTAGGTTATTATTACGGACTATATATAGTTTAGGTATATAAATATTATGTTAAATTGTTGGTATGTTTTAAACACACCGACAAATGGTATGAGATGATTTTATCCTTGGAGTAATCCTTATGTTGTAGGAGAAGAGTAGGTATTTACTTATGTAATAATAATACTGCAATTTAATATAAATGTAGATGTTATTAGCGCATCTGTGTTTAAGAAACTGTATATATAGAAAATGTGCCTAAAATATCCTAGTGCTTGCGTATCGTCATAATATTATTGTAAATGTGTTTATCTATGTGAATTGTATACCATCATCAACTTACATTCGCCAAAAGTCAGTAAAGTTACCAATTGAAATCCAGTCAGGCACGCACAGACAAAACACTCAAAGACTTTTGCGATGCGATTCCTATTTACATGTATTTTGTATTAAGTGTAAGAAATTTTACTTACCTATATAAAAGGCGCACATGATTGTGTAATAATAACGCTTAAGAACAACGTGTTAAATTCTTAGCTGCTATAAAATTCCTTCGCATGCCTCCATATCATCTGAAGAGTTGGTTTATATTGAGTGTTAAAAAGTATTACAGTAGATGCAGCTATTCAAATCGTTTAAGTTTAATTAAACAATATACAAATCGCAAATTAAGATGTGAGCTGCCTGTTACATAATTTGACAGTTAATTTTTTGCAATGACATAATAAGATAGGTGAATTGAAAACAAGGGATAATTTGATACATCACATCATACCATACGATAGGTGTGATATTAATTTGCAACAGCAACAGTATATATATAGGCTATGATGATGGGTGGAATAATTAACCGTGTTTAATACTAAAGAGATAGATTAATATTAGAATACCACCAAAACTTGTTCTATGGCCATGTGCCTTAATGACAGTTGGAAAATTGGATTTCTCTCTAAAGTACTACTACTATAGATAAAGCCTGAAAAGCAAGTCATAGTGTAAGTGATCCAAACAAATTCGAGTCTGTATAGATTACGCTGCCAAATTATATTACTCTTTTGCACTCTTGCAAGCGATTCGATTCGTGACATGGATATACTAGTTCAATGCTTGAAAAACGAATTACAAAAATAAATGATAAAGTAGAATCTGTATCTGGATGCACAAACTGTGTGCACTGACGTTTTCTTCTTGACTCTGCAATGTCTACAACATCTTATAGGATTGTTTATGACTTGTGTTTGCCTACAAGTGCATTACGTACGTTCATGTGTTGCAATTTCATAACTTATTGTTAGAAAGGAGTCAGGAAGGACGGAAGGAGTGTAGTATGTCTTTGTTGCTTGAAAATAGCTCTTTTGAATGCTCAAGCTGCAATTTAAATTGTCAACTCCAGTACATTGCGTAATATTGCAAATGAATTGTTTCGTGAGTTTAAAATTATGTAAGTTAGCCAAAACTAAACGATGCAGTTGTTGAACGTGAGAAATAAGCATCAATGAAACGGCCTATTTGAAACAGGATTGGGACGTTGAATTAGTTTCAGAATCCAGCCAGAACTATCATAAATATTTCATATTCTGCTAACGTTTCATAACTTTTCAAATGTTAACTTACATCTTCCGAGATTTCGTTTTAGGAGTTTACTCCTAAACATAAAATACCATGTAACTAATAATTTTTATTCGTTTAACAAATTTAGTTAATTTAAACTGTCTAATTAATTAACATATTTTATGTCTGTAAAATTTTAAGCTTATCCTGTCACGCAGTATAGCGAGTTAACTACGGAAATATTACGAAATATCATTACTGAAATTTAAGTTTTTATTGTTAGAGACACAAATATCCGAAAAATGAAATTGAGTGAGTCATATTTATTATTAAAGATAGTAATAGACTGCTAAAACCACTTAATATTTTAGAAGTATGTGTTAAGAGCGCTTGCTACTCATTTTGTGAGTTGCAAGTAAACTAACTAGGCTTTTCTATTTAAAAGTGCATAATATACTATATGTACAATGCAATGCAGAATTAGATGGAATCTCCCCTGCGTGGAGATAGTAATATACAAGATAGGGGAAAGTCATGAGTTTTACTTGTTATTACTATTAGACTTAAAAATAGCTATGTGATTTAGGCTGACGACAGAATATTGTGAACAAGAGAGGAAAAAAACATTTCCATCTGTGGTGTTACCCAAAACTTCGCACAAATTACAGACATCATTACTAAATAAAATAAAATTATAAACATGAGATATCCGCAACTATTACTGTAATATAAATACTAGCTAGAGATTACGTAATCATAAGAATTGATAAGTAACTATAATAATAATATTTACAACAGGTAAAGTAAACCATACGAAACAAATTAGCTTCTACTTAAAGTTACGGCCATTTTATGTGGACGGAACTGCTTATTGTTACTACAAAAATTCTTGCAGTTTGTTGCAATAAGAGTACTACATAAAAATATCTATCGGATACCCATTTTATATTAACTGATCAAAGTCCGCATGATACGTACAGACGTATAAAACTTGTTTAGAATACTTACTATACGTATACCATGTGTATGTGTGTAATATTCAGCTTAGGGAATACATTAAGAATAAAAAGTGTGAGTTGTATGTACTTTATAGTCCGTATACTAAAAGTACTTTAGAAAGGTGACAGTTTGAATGTAGCGTCACCTTCTTCAATATCCAAAGTAATCTTTGCCATACAAATTACATGTGTACTGTTTATAATCTTGTGTGTTGTAAGTGTACTATAAATAAAAATAAACGATGAAACATGCAATACTTGCATCATGAACATTTTGCGACAAATAATGTACTACTAAAATACTTAATGACGACCTGACTCTAAGATTCAGGTGTATGTACTAATAAGACCTCGTGAGGTCTAAAAATCAATAGTGGGTCATGAATACGTATTATAAAGCTGCCTGTGCGGTGTTGTGTGTATTTGAGTATGAAATGATTTGATGAGGAGAGATACCTAATGTACTAAAAATACATACTTCAAAAACAAGTCGTCCTTTCGCCATTCATATGTAAACAAAGCAAAAGCAAAGTTATTGTGTAAATAATTTAAGTAGGTAAGTAATAATATTAATTGTATTATTCGTATGAAGTAACAAATGTACTATGCTCTTGTTTTATGATTTTGTGCGGCTACAGATTTTCGTACGAGATTTGCGTTATTGAGTTCTCTCTTGTTTGTTTTAAAGTTATTATATCTGTACTGTAGATTTATTACAAACTGAAAATTTTAATTTTACGTATATAACGAGTACGATTATCATGTGGAATATGGTTGAGTACGTTTAGTACTTGGTAAGTGTAAATTTACGTGTTAAATCGTTTGCTTTAATGATCAAGTTATTATATTATGTGAGATTGAGTTAAATCAGTCTACTAAAAGCCAACAAGTCATACCGTTTATTAGCGAAACTACAAATAATACATACTGTTGTTCTTTCAAATAAATTCAGTATATAACCAATATACTGAGAGTGACATAAATCATCTAGATGTGTCAATGTGTTATTACTTCATTTTGCAAATAATGGCTATCTTTTATCTATTTAAAATTTTCCTCTTCCTTTTTTGCTCATAAAATTTTACATTGATGAAATTAAGGAAAGTTTTGTATGATCATCAGTTTCATCCTTGTATATTTCTTTATTTATCACACTCTTGTTTCTACATTTCTACATTTTTTGCGAGTATTAAACTATTATTTACATAGTTTGCGATTAGGAATCTATAGCCTAGTTGCTTAAATACAATCCATGCATAGCCTTAATGTTTCAGCACAAGGATTCATTCTTTTATACTTTTAATAGGCGATAGTTAAAAAAAGTATTTTCCTTTAGTGTTAGGATTTAATCTCATCTTACACGTGTACTCGTCACTTTATTGGATCAATATTTCCACACTAGGATAAGTATCTTGATATGTCAGTCTTTTCCTTTAGATGATGAAAAGCGTTGCAAATCATTTTTATCACTGTAAGCGCAGGCATTCTGCACTAATGTGTTAAAAGTCTGTGTTTCCTCGGCGTACACGTCGTGACCCACCCCTTCGATTATCTACAAAAGAAAAATTGTGGTTAATGCAAACATGCAATAATTAATGCACACTAATAATCAGAATATACACACATATAGGCATAGTAATACAGCTAGCATGACTATTGCATTAAGAATCATAAAAGAATGAGAATTTTCATTCTGAAGAGAACACTTTATCATTTCAACGAAGAAAATACACAGCACACCAACACCACAATATGAAATCACACATTGCCCCAGTTGCAATTATTTTTAAATGTAAACTGTGCACAGACCTGAATATCGACATAGGACTGTGGTCTCAGTTTTTGTATTTCTGAACCAGGAATGTGAGGAAGCCAGGAAAGAGAACCATAAATGACTGTTATAGGCACATTCTCATTTAGGGATGACGAAATGCGATGACACAATGGAAACTTGGCAAAACTCCAGTTATAAGCAGTCATTACCGAACGAAACGCAACTTCTCCACTAAATATCCAAACAATTAAATCTTAACAGTTTTCATTTCATTTGAATGTAGCATTTCGTTGTACCGGTATAATATGCAATTTAACAAGTGTATATATACCACATGGATTTAGTACAACCAGCATGAGCTTTTTTTGTGTATGTGTATACAAGAAAACTTACGTTGGGGTTTGGGAGTTGCAGTGAAATATATATTCACTCATTTGAGTAACACCGTCGTCAGCAATATGGGAAAAATATTTAAGCATGGGTGTGGTTATGTCGATCACTTTCGGACCTGTGTGTAACTCAAATAAACAATAAATTATAGAATATATTTTCTGATTCACGTTAGCAAATTATTTACACGCAGCAGGCAGCATAATGCTGAGTGTAAATAATTTGCTATTGTGAATTGTAAATCCACGTGTAAAAATCATCATCATAATTGCACGAAGAAACTTTTAATCGTTCAGAAGCCCCTGCCCCTACTCCATTTACGAAAAAGAATGTGAAAGTCATACCTAATCCAATTCTTCCAAATGCCCGGATGAACCACAGCGGATTGATTATAACTGTAAGAGATAGTAAAAATCTGACGACGGGAGGAAGGTAACAAGGAATAAACATTTGATTTGGACCCGCAGGTTTTTCTGGGAATCCCCACGGATCGACTAAAATTAAGTTGGACACTCTGTTACAATCAAGCACAAAATAAATTTTAATCCCGCATAATTTTCTCTTTAGTAGGATTTACTTTGAATTTTTAGAATTTGTACCTGTCAGGATATTGAAATGCATAGGTAGTGCTAAGAAAACCGCCAAAGCTGTGGCCAAGGAGAATGACTCTTTCCAATTTCATTTCCTTTCTCCATGCTTCAAGAATGTAAACCATTTCACGCTCTACTTCCAAAGCACCTGAACTAAAATTCGGTCGTGAACTTCGACCAAACCCTTTCAAAGCAATTCAAATTTAAAAGATCCAAACGGGAAGAACTTTCTTTCCTTTCACTCAATGGGAACTTTCACCATTTACATTTAAAAGAATAAAATTAAAATGAAGCACCTGAAGAAAGAAAGCTTTGTGTGTAAAATGTACCTGGAAGATCAATGGCATGAACAGGTCTCTGACTTCCCAGTTCGTCTAAATTCATAACCCAAAATCCCATTGATGCACCGAACCCGTGAATCAGAATCAAAGGCGTTTTTTCAGATTTTTCATTCATGGAAAATGTTCTTATACGAATATCTTCTTCCCCAAGAACAGAGCCAACGTTAACAAAATGTAATCTTGCGGAAGATGTCTTCACATCTTGTTTATTTAAAAAATATAGAAAAATGAGAAAGACTGAATAGGGATCTTTAAATCTTTTGCATTAACAAAACATATGGGTTATCAAAACTTACGGGAGAAAACCTTTGCCTCAGATTCTTCAAGAAGTAATGGCGATGACGGGTAACTTAACATGCTCTTCAACCATCTGTCATCATACCATTTTAGAAATTATTGTTAGTGTACCACTATAAATGAAATTGTCCTTATTAAGAAATAAGTAGAAGAGCAGAGCGTGCTCACATTGCGATGTTAAAAGTTTAAAGGATACGATTGTGTGAGGTAAGATTATTCATTCGTATACAACACAGTAATTAAAACTACCAACTACGTACTGCACTATAGAGTCAAACATGTTATAATAAAACCGGCATAGTCTGTCTATAACAGTAATAATACATGCAAGTGCTGTTGAAACACTATACAGATAAGCAGATTACAGAAAATAATCGGTATATAATAAAGGGAAGTGGAAAAAATTTCTGTCACAAAAAGAGTGTCTTACCCTTTGGATTTGATATTTTCTGCACTTATTCCATCTTGAGACAGTTTTCTAGCCTTATTTGCTTCTATAAGGGATTTATGGTTACCATTCATGGAATTCTCATTGCGATCCATCGTTTTTTGCCGAATCTATATGAAAGTGTGATACAAGATTCAATATTTGTGTTATGTACAATTGTACAAATAGTGGGATTAAAACTGCAAAAAAGATAACAGTGGAAATAGTAGAGTAATTCGTACAGGCAGTATATAGAGGCAGAAACGTTTCGGCACCCTGAAATTACGGATCATACTAATTACTATACGCTCTCTTCAAAGCGTACATAGAGTTATTCGTAAGTTATTAACATGTTTAAGGTGAATGAGTTGATTCATTGAAATTGATATACCTATATCGTTAGCGTGAGACGGAATGAGAAGAGAAAATAGTTTTGGTAATGGTAAAAGTGTGTAAAATTGAAACACCTGAATAAACGTGACTTGGCTGGTTGAGTTGTATCGGGAATCAAATCAGTGCCAGTGTAGGCTTACAATTAGGCTTGTAGTCGATTCAGCACAGTAAGCTAGTGAAACAATTTGTCGGTTACACTGCACAAACTTACTAATGATAACGTTCACAACGAGTTCAATCTAATGAGACAAAATATTTTGACAACAGTGCAACGGTATTGTTGCTTCCTGATCTCTTTACATTGAAATGCTCCAACAAACCTCTGACTTGAGAATCAAATCCCACCTGTATGGCTTTTATTAACTGAAATGTATTCAAGAGATACACGTGAATTCTCATCGTATCCCAATCTCAACTGCTAAAGTACCTTAGGCGTCTCAAAATCTTCATCCTTCTTTGCACTAATAAAAGCAATTCATCCGTTTATATGTTTATAAACAAAAGAGAAAGAAATGCATACATCCATAAAAAAACTATAAAATCCACATACCTTAAGCAGTCTATTGCCAACCAAACTATATTCGTTGATATTTCCTCATATAGCAAGGGCAAAGGCCATATCGTTAATGCGACGTAAATAATAAAGGAAAAATGCAACTGATGCAACGGGAAATTTCTGCCTGAGATGCTTTGATATAACTGACTGCATCAAAATGAATTGCATTCAATTAATTTCATTTCCAAATGATATTATGAGCTAATAAACTATGCACAGCCGTAAGGAATGATGTTAGTCCAATAATTACGGAACTCCTGGTTTCTAAATTGCATTGTGATTTTTCCCATGATGAATAACACTCAGATATGCTGCAAACTTTACAAAGTCAATTTCCTCGCCTTAATAAAATTGTTTATGACAAAAAAATTCATTTTTCACTCGGAATCATTCAATTTTTGGAGTTTATCGATAATTTATTTTCATCGCAACACAACGAAACGAACAACAGGAATTGACTACATCTAACGAACTACTCAAATTTCAACCGTATCAAACTGAAATCCTTTCTATTGACGAGTACAACTACTTTTTAACACAGAAATTATATCGATAGCGATATATTATGCTTTTTGTAAATTAATATCAATAGCTAAATCTTTGCTATTAATAACAAAGTATTTTCTACAAAGATTAATATTACAATTAACGTCCTGAATAAGTCTTAAGAAGATTATCGTCATTTACAAAGAATATACTTTACGAAGTCACCGATATCTACACAGCTAGTATACGTCTAACTGTACATTACAAACTACATCCACATTTTGCGTTTCGTACGAGAAAATTACAGTATACACGAAATCTTATTAATCAAGTCAAAATGCTTCTTGTGTTTTTCCGCCATCTCCAGTGTTACTGGGAACATAAGCGTTTACAATCCATATCTTCAACTCCAGAAACTTAACTATCGATCAAACAACCAAAATCATTTACCTCTACGTAAAAGATTTGATTTGCTACATGTAATTACTAAAATAATAAAGACAATAATTAATTAATTGTTATAATGGTAACAACAAAACACCAATATGATAAAAGGCACAAGTCATAATCATAAGATGTCAAAACAAATATCCCTCAAGGTTACTGCCTGTAGGTTTCTAGTACATTTGAGCTTCACAATTGTGATTCATTCTGTCATATCAGTCAATATTATGTTACTCTTAAATGTACAATGCTCAGTACTAAATAATTTTAACACAAAAATCATAAATAAGTCGAAAAATCAATAGGAACAATATGTATTACTTAATCTGCTGCCACAAAACGCATTCCTGAATACCTACATGGAATCGCCATTAAGTGAGACAATCATTAAAAGTTCATTTTACCTATTCAAAAGTTTCTAGTCAAGACCTACCAAGAACCGAATGAAAAACTGCACATTAGACTACGCTATACAATATCACGAACTACCAACGATAAATATTACAAACAATTACAATTTCTTGCAAAATCATAAAGTAATTAGGTTATACTATTAATATTAATTGCTTATTGCGCACCTCACTTACCCAATTACGATAACAAAGATTATGCGTATTTAAATATCAATCAATACTTTATGGCGACCATTTACCACTCACAGTTCGTTGGCTTTTGTAACTTCATTTTACGCATAAGATGCCTCTCTCTTCGTCTAATCCCTTAATATTAATAATGCACGTTGCATGTACGCTCACAATACACAATTTCTGTGTCATTCATTGACATCTTACATGTTATAAAACTAATACAACATCCTTTATCAAACATCTTTGAATTTCACTAAACACATAATACATTAATTAAATCATTACAGCATAATGCAAATTCAAATGCATTTGGTATCGTTCTAACCAACCTTATTCCAATAAAGTAACTAATTCTACATAATATACAATGTAATGTATTATTCTGCCTTAAGATAAATATAGGATTTCATTGATAATTACCCTGCCTTGAAAGGTTTGTAAGAATTCTTCACGATATTTTTGCTTTTGAAAGCGCAATTTTATATTTTTGGTTTGTCGTCGAAAATTTTGGAAACCAAAAATGAAAAACGAATGTCAAATAGAAAAGATTTTTCTTCAATAATTATTTTCAGTTACATATCTAATGCCTAAGTGGACTAATGGCTTAGTGTAGTTTAAAATAGTATAGCAATGGCACAAGATCGAGGAAAATGAACTAACTGTGAATGCGTATAAAACGGTCATAGTAAAATTCGTATTAATAGTATCAAGTACCAAGATAGCAAAAATTTTGATCATTTTTATACTAAAACTGGGTATAAACTTTCAAACTTTCAATTTCAAACAGCAATTGATTAAACTTTACGTTTACTTTGTTTTGCATCCCTTTAGTTGAGTTTCCGTACGTCAAACAGGAGACGTATGCTTCAAATTCAGAGATTTGATGGATGAACATTTTCTGGCTCCTTAATTTCAATTTTGCTACTAATTTTGATGTTAATTTCATTCTTAGTTTCATCGAGACTAAGTTTTTCATTGGAAGACGAAATTGGAAATCGTTGTAAGTCATTTTGATCACCGTGAGCACATGCTTTCAACACTAAATGGTTAAAACTGTCTCTTTTGTCTGCATACACGTGATGGCCGGCTCCTTGAATTATCTGCAGAAAAACATTAAAAACTCATTATGCATGAAAGAAAGATTAACACATTCTTAAAAAACGATTATTTTGTTTTCTAAATTCATACTTGAACATCAACAAATGAAGAGGATCTAATTTTCTGAATCAGCGTGCCAGGACAGTGGTCGACCCAAGAACGAGAACCGTAAATCATCGTTAAAGGAACTTCTTTACTGAGGGATGGAATTCGATTGCACATTGGATACTTGGCCCAACCGAAAGATGACATCATTGAATGAAACGCAGCCTCACCACTGTAAATACATTAATTTACAATTATAAAAAATTGTTTATCATTGAATATAAATCCATAAGCATCCTTATGCAGATATTTTTGTAGCAGAACTTGAGTAATACAAGGAAAAGTAACTATTTAATAACTTACGTGGGATTTTGGGCGTTGCAATGAAAGATGTATTCGGCTATTTTGGCATCTCCATCGTCACTTAAAGATGAAAACTTTTTAATCAAGTCTGGACGTACCTTTTCAATTAATTTTGGACCTGTTCAAGAAATAACTAGGTTATTTACCAGTACAAGTTGTAAGTATTATGTACACACTCTTTACCGTTTAAGATAATGTCACTAGTCACTAATGACCAATGCTCCAGTTATAAAATAGAAACTGCTTACCTACGCGCATTACTCCTGCTGCACGTATACCCCATAGAGGATTTAAAGGCTGTAGAACATAAGCGACCATCTTGACCCACATTGGAATAGGATATCTCTGGCTTAAATCTGCTGGTTTTTCAGGAAATCCCCAAGGGTCCGCAAGAATTAAATGCGACACTCTGAGAAGACAAAATTAAATAATAAAAATCCAGTACATGACGGACCATACATAGTGAAGCCAGCTAAATGAGACCTGAGTCTGACCCATGCAAAATTAGAGCTACGAAATAAAAGGTACTGTCCACTACAGACAGAACTCAGAAGTACAAGCTACACAAATAAGTCGACTCTCTCGCAGATACGTGCATGGAATAAAATTAGCTGTTAAAATTCTGTATTGTCTGAGGTTGAAGCAAAAGAGATAGAAAATAGCAAAGCTCCAAAAGTGCAACAAAGATGTATTTCAAAAATCACCTGCTGGGATGTCGAATTGCATAGGAAGTAGCCAGAAATCCACCCATACTGTGACCCAAAAGAACAAATCTCTCCAGCTTCATTTCCCGTCTCCATTCTTCAATCGAATGAACCAGCTCACGTTCCGACTCTAGTGCATCATTACTGAAATGCGGTCTTGAGCTACGGCCGAACCCTAAATTCATTTCATTTCACAGTGAATCCTCAAATCAACTTTTCCAAAGTACCTTTCCAATCTAACTCTTTGTCACAGAGAAATGCAACACGGACAATACAAAGTAGTTTCCTCTATATATATCACAACGTTTTTTTACTTATTTACAATACATACTAACTAATATTTCTTTAGTCTCTACTAATACAATATTTTATAATACGAATCAAAACCAATTAGCAAACTAAACTACTGAAAACAATACAACAAATAAAATATTATTATCTCTTCTGTGAAAAATTCTTTCTAAACAATTTCTAAAATTCTTTTTTTCATATTTGTGTCAGCGCATCATATAATTAATTTTCGTCATTATGAGAAGATGACTAACCTAGGAGATCCATTGCGTAAACAGGCCTCGCTGCAGCAAAGCCGTCAAGATTCAGAGCCCATAACGCTACTCCTGAACCCAAACCGTGAAGCAGAACCACTGGCGTTTTCTCACAATTCTCATTCATAGACAGTGTCCATATCTTGCAATCTTCTTTCCCCACAACAGGCCCAATGTTCACATAATGTCCTTTATACGGTGTCTTCACATCTGAAATTCACAGGAAGGAAGTACAGAAAATTATTAATTAGTCTTTGGAAGGTACCTAATACCTAAAATACTAGAATCATCTCACTAATTAACTATAAAACTACTTCTGTATTTAAATATACTTCATGTACTGACAGCATCAACATCCATCGCAGACATCATAAAATTATATTTGCAGCACTGGTATATATAATATATCTGTAAATATGTATTACTAATGAATACATAGTTACATCCATAGAATAAACATTAAGTTTTAGCAAGCACAGCAAGTACGAGCTCTCTAAATGGAATTACCTTAACCTTAACTATGTAACTGCATGTGGTAGATCATTCTTTGTGACGAAGAAGTCGACTTAATTATATGGCTGTTAAAATTACATATAAAGTCTTGTGTCAACCCAACCAAGTAAAATCACCACCATGATGTGTTGATGTCATCAGCCCTTTCGCACAAATCATTGTTCGAAAATAGTGCACTATTGCATACTACAAATATTTGAATGTCATTGTCAAACAACATTTTGTACTTTCTGGCGTATCTTATCACTTCAATTTTGACCAGTTGAGGATGTTCAGGTAACAGAGTACAATGTATTACATTGTACTATTACATTGCATGTAATTAGTAATAGATTTTTTAAAGGTGACACACCTAAATGTAAATCGATCTTTCGATGTAATTTTGCACTCTGAGCCCAGAGCTTATCTACTCACTCACCTAATAATAATTGCTTTATCTATGCTGAACTTTCTGTACTTTAAACTTGACTGTTTTTATGTGTAACTACAATCATAACGTATGCTATGGTACAATATTCTGACCTTTACCACAATTCTCATGTTAATTTCATTGTACTCGACTTTAGACTTCGCACTCGTACACACAGTACATTCACATTTTTCCTGAACCACACATGATAATAATACAGGATCTAACTCTCTTGCATAAATTTTGCTCATTATTACACGTAATTATGCAGATGGCAAAATGGCAAAGCACTCGTGGCATAAATGAATGTACATATAATATGGTTGGATAATAAAAATTATTCTGTTACACACATAAATATTTAAACGATACAAGAATCATGAGAACATACGACAAGCAAACCAATAAACAAACTAACAATTAGGTTCAAAACGCAAAACTAATTAACTATCGATTACAGCAGTATTTTAACACTATAACCAATCACATATTCTAATTATAGCATATAAACTTATGTATAGGTAAATGCAGGCAACAAAGTACATAACAACAGATTTATAGTTTTATCACCCTTATTAACTTATTACTCGTTTAAGTCGTTTATCATAGAACTGCGAATTAAGGTAAACCGCTAATAAAGCTCGATTTAACAAATACCGATTAGAATTAGAAATTTTTTGATTACAAAGCACTTCTACCTTCATTCAACGACTCAAACCAGATTTAGGTTAAATCATAAATTAATTTGTTTGAATACATTTATGTAAATCTTGTAAATTATGTACAGTATGGTCACTAATGCATTTCCATAATGTCTATCTATCTGAATAATTGAGCTTATGTGTTTAATAAAAACTCATTAAATTGCATACCTACAGCCTACAGATTACAGATAGTAGATTGATGAATGGTTTCATGAACCAAACATCTTTGTACTTTGTACAGCATCAATTTACAAAAAAATACTCTGCACAAACGACAAAGTATCTGAGTTATTATAATCTAATAAAAATGGTATGTGTGTAAATTGGTTTTGCATAAAATGACTATGACTGTTTAGAAGTGTAATGACAACGGACCATGTGGATTTAGGATCTTCGCTAAATTAATAACGACCTACCAATAAAACTGACCTGTGATTGTGATACATGATCTCAATTTCACATTAAATGATAGCGCTACTAGAGTAGTAACCCGGAGTAAGTATAAACTAAACTAATATGAGACCTGCACTAAATAAATTTTAAAAGCTTGCTTGTTGTTATAAAGCCATGTAGGCATCATCTCTCACTTATCCGTACATGAAATTATCATTCTATTAACAGACACAGCATCCTAGAAGGAAATTGACATCAATGTTGCATGCATGAGATTGCTTCATTTGTCTACGTCATACGAGGCTTACGCCATAAAATATACCAATCTTTCTATGATTTCTATGTTTGAGGATTCCCTAGTTTCCCATCGCATTAAACAAAGCGTATCATTATCATGAGCAAGAGCATTAACACTCCTGAAGAACTCGATATAAATTAATGAGTTCATGTTCGATTAACTTCCCTTGGGAAAATACTTAAACGGAAATGCAAGAGTATTTCACAATTCTTATTATTTTTACTTTTTACTTGGGTAGTTACTTTTAGGTGTAGGTATATGCAATATTGATACTATAAATATACTAAACTAAAAGTAAAGGGAGAAACACATAAATGTAAAAACTTAAACATTACTTTTACAGAACTACCACAAAATCAAAACCAACGATAACATTGCTTATTTAAAATTTCGACTCAACTATTTATTTTCTTTCAAACCTATTTTCAACTAAACAATTCTTTCGATTAATGCTGCGAACTATAAAAAAAGCTGGTTTGAGAAGACTCACGTATAGTCTCAGCATACAACTCAATTCATGCATCATGCACAAAATGCACATTGGTAAAATGCAAAGCCTATAGTATACTCTACACTGTACAGTTATACATGTATGGTATCTTGGTATCTTACACTGTGAAACATCACATCACAAGGTTAAATGCATGAAAAATGGAAGTTACATACAATGCAATGTCTGGAGTTTATAAAAAACCTTGTAAGTACAAAAACTGTGGCAAAGCACATTACTGGTGGTATGAAGTAAAAAATTAAGCATCTAAAAAATTTAGACTGCGTACACTAATTGTAAAAATTACAACGCAAGTAACAAGTAAGTAAATATAAATAAATTCCTAATGTAGTCAATGTACGTATTAAAAACACCAGAAGAGGTTTGTTAACAACAAGTTGTTGACAACACCTAAAATAAACTATTGAATCTCCAACATCAAACAAAAATAAAAATGAACAGAGATCGTAATATTAAATGATATATTACTATACTAACGATGTTGTCGAATTTGTGGAAGATGTCGAATATGAATGATGGACCCGAGGAAGCTCACTGCTGCTTCATCGCTATCTTTATATTACGATGATACTCATTCGACAAGCATTAGGATTGGTCATTGGTTGATCTTTATGTGTTTAAACAAATATGATGGATGTAGACACAGACACAAAAGTCCCATCCTCCCGTCAACGTCAATCATGAAATTGCTGCGTAATTTCGTTTCGTATGTAGGACATGGCTACAGAAAACAACGCTCGCTATTGACAGTGCACTTGCACTCATAATATCATTCGTTAATAAATTTCCACATTCCTGTAGAATACATTGTATGTAGACTACACTCGATTCATTCAAGTAAGATTGACAACAACAAGAAACTCATTGTTCTATTGGATTGATCAATTAATGTGACCTGAGCTGTGAATATGTTGCGGATTTCTTCCCAACATTAAAAGTCAACTCTTAGAAATGAAAACGTTAACTATGACGTGTTATCTACCGATTTTGCAATAATGTTACTTATCTACAGCATGCTTATTGATTTTTTTGTGGCCGAACTTAAAATATAAAAGGATTAACAAATAACAGCTCACAATAATATAATATGTATGTATTATACTTATCTTAACATGTACAACATTTTTATATAACCCGTAACTTGGGTTTTATAAACCTTCCTTGCTACTTTGGGACTGATCAAAATTATCGTTCAATAATATAATGTTTTTATTTAACAGTTATTATATCCTTGACCGATATAAAATTCAAATGTGCATTTTTCCTTCATCCCACTAAATACATAGTTGCGTCTCTATAATTATGAGATAACCAAAACATGTGTCTAACATATTTGTGTAGTTAAGTTAGGTCTAAGTACAGTGTACGTCGTACACACTACAGCACAACTTGACATGTAAAATAAACATCGATGGTCTGTGACATTCCATGGAATGTTTCCTTATTATCGGCAAGCTAACAATATAATGGAATTTTTTAGCCACACGCATGACGCAACTCATCAGTAGCAAAATTATAACTATATTGTCATCCTCCGCATCAATATTGTTAATTGTCAGCATGGTATTTGTTAGTAATTAAGATTACGTTAAGTAAATGATAGTAAGTAACATTTACTGTAAGTAACATGATTCACGAACATGCCAGTTTAAAGCAAAATTTTTCCTTCGACTGAATACTGAATTACAATAACAATAAACAAGCCATTCGTAGGCCTTCAAAATATTATAGGTAGTATAGAGAAACTGGTTACATATTAAGAATAGTAATAGTTAGCAAGTAAGCAAGAGTGGAAGGCAATTACTCTGCACGTGTTTATGGTTTGTTATTGTCCTATTTACGACCGGAAGTTCTACATAAATACGAAAGTCATATTTTGATTACCAATACTATGTAGGTATAAATACTATATAACTAATCAATTTTATAAACATAAAAGCAGCAAATTGAAATACAAATTTGTAGCAGGTAGTGTAGGTTTCATCTCATCAACCCATGAAGTACTAACCCGGACTGTAATTATTACAGTCCGGGTTAGTACTTCAAAAAATGATTACAGTGTAATAATTTAACTATGTACAGATATCTGAGCTATATAACATGTCTTATAATGTTATCTCGTCTGACATAATGAAAAGCATAAACTTACAAGACAGAATTTTCCTTTCAGCAGCTCGTAAAAGCGCCATTGAGGTAGGGCACCACTTCAGCCAGCCTTTCAACCACCTGTAACACAAAGTTTATACATGTATCATTTTGGGTTTAACATCACATAGACTAGACGGTTTATAAAACGTAAAAGCCAAACAGAGTTATAACTGCTACGCGATTTTACAGGAAGAACTAAAAGAAAGATATTTTCGAATGCTCCAAATCATGCATGGAGACATGGCCAAACTTTACAAAGGAATATTAACAATAATGAGACAAGAACTAACTAACGAAATAACGATAGAATTTTTTACCCCTCGGAATCGTGAATATCAATTTCCTCTTGGTCGAAAAGTTTCTTCTTCTCCATAGACACCTCCACCAAACTGTCCTCCTGCATCATTTTCGAGTGAGAAAATTGTAAAGCACGTTCCAACCAGCACACAGCACAACTGTTACTCAAATTAAAATCAAATTGGAAAATCTACATCAGTAAACGAAAACTAAACTACGTCCATTCATTCAAAAATCAATACATATAAAATCAGCTTCTACCGAATCTCAAACATGGAATCTTTATACATCCCCTTTTTATTTAAGAGCTTGCATACATCTATCATTGCACAACACTACAACATTAATTTTTTCGTCTTGTATAAGTACGTGTAGTGTATGAATGTTCATAGTAGAAAATTTAAATAAGTACAGGTATATAATTATTGGCATTATGTTAAAATTTCTCACATACCTAATCCACACCGGGAGAAACATGATGTACGCTTTAAAAGGAAGTGTATAATCTGAACACAACTATTAATGTTAACCTTGAAGCTGATATTGTGTGAGACACTGTGTACTGGAGTAATATTTAAGTACTTCGAATTTAAATTGCTTGTTAATATGAATTACAAATGGATTGTTGTAATGTACCACAACTTCATTATATGCAAGCAACTAGTAATATCCCAACTGCACTGTTTCTTAAACTGGAAGGTCTTTTTAGTCGGTTAATGAAGAGACGATGAACAGAACACGATATATAACCAGGCTGGACAGTAATGAACAAAAACCCAAGGAATAATAAAAAATCCGATTTTTTCCAACTGAATCTGCAAGTCACCGAACCCTGAATGGAGATGGGCTCATTCGTCACTCTTTGAAAGAATGTTACTAAACTATTAACAATCTGCTGCAATGTAAGCAGTGGACTTCACACAACACGACTTCAAATGCTGCACAAACAGTTGGAAATGATGTAAGTAATGTAAATGCTTTATAATAATATAAAGTAATTTATACACAATGTGTGGTTATTGTGTGAAATGAAAATCCCATCTTAGTCACGTTTATGAGCTCGGCAGCGTTCACTTCTCGACTTCAGTTCTATTACTGACAAAGAGAGTAAAGCCACACAACTCAATATACCCTCACACACAACTCTTCCAGTACAACTTTATAACTTAAATACATAATACACACTTTTAATACTACAATCATTATTCTCATCCTCATCTGTGTTCAAGTTCATACAAAGACTGCTACAGCATGATACTACTACCGTCAGATATATACAAAGCTATCCCACACCACAACTTTGTGTGTATAAGCATAAAAGATAAAATGTCTTTCATACTTATACACTACTGCACTGTTTGTCCAGGCATACGTATACAGAATTAACAAATGCACATACAAAAGAATACTACCTACTTCCCTGAGAGCATCAGAGTCAGCTTAAGTTTAGTTCCTACTCTCATCCACTAACAGCGAGTACCTAAATGATTTATCAACTTATAATACTAAAATTTTATATCCAACTCTTTACATTAAAACTATACTGCACATTTATTTGTGAGGTATCTGTGAGAGTTAAAAATATGACGTAGTGTCGGCTCATGAGTTCCTGTGAAGATATTTGTAATCGTGACCTATGCATGCAGTTATTGAGTTAGTTCCAGAAGAAATTGTTATATATAACATTTCTTTCTACGTGTAATAAAAGTAAAGTTCAGGTGTTACTCAATTCAAGGCTGAAATTATACGTAAAATATAAATAAAACAGAAAACTCATATTAAAAATACAATCAAAGAAATCTTAATGCACTGCAATAACGTAACGTAACGCAACAAACATATTAACTTATGTACTTTGTGCCTTCTACTGCAGTAATAGGTAGTAGACACTTATAAGAAATTGCAGCTTCCTCAAAAAACTATGTTATTTGCTATGTACTGGTACTGGTACTAGTATTATTATTTATTACGATTCGCTCTCCCTCTCTTTCCAGTTTCCATTATTAGTGGAATTATGATTACTCTTAATTACTAACATAAATTAGTATAAAATTAATTCCACAATATCCAGCAATGCATTAATTGCTGAAGTGCTTACTTGACAGCCACTGCACTGTCACTATCATCGGCTTTATATGATGCAGCAAAGTATGTACATAACTCGTAAATTCCAAATGTTTGTCATGTTTTACATCTGATTATCTTGAACTTCAATTAGTAATTACGTAGGCATAAAATTTACAACATGCACGTTTGGATACTTTGGATTTTGATAAGAATCCTATGATCTACGATCAGGTGATTTTAATTGCATACACACGCACTGCTTATACACAAGCGACCAGAGAGATTCCGTATAGCTGGTCCCTAATAATGTACACAAGTACGTTTAGATAAAACCTTGGTGTACTAATCGATAAAGACATAAAAACGATGTTCATTTGAGTTGGGTGGATTCTGGATTGTATAATATATCATTATCCTTCCGATAATTAAGCAACCCAAAATATGTACAAGTCAAGATGAAATGTGTATGTGCCCATACCGACTATAAACTCCAAACCGACCTCATTTAGTTTTAGCTCTTAAGTGCGTAATAATGAGTTATGAATGGATACATTATAGAGATAGAATTTGTATTACATAAATAGTAATTAATTTCACAAATCGAAACTTAAAATTAATTATACTTACTGGGTACTTTAGTTCCTTGTATATGTCACACTTGAATAGAAACAGAGCAGAAGCTTAAACTCCTGTAGTGAAAAACAAAATAGTACAGTACGTACAGAATGTTGAACTGCTGAATGCGCAGTACGAACAACAAATCGCTTATAAGGTTACTGAACAAAGAAGAAATGCAGTAGTTCGTTGTTATAGCTCAATCGTTCGTAGTAAGAGTCACATCAGAAAGGAACCCAAAATATTTACAACGAAACAGCTGTATAAACTAAAAACGTGCTTAAACTACTCTTCTCTATATCCATACGTTTACTACGTACGACACAATTCGTCTGAGAATCTGAGACAACAAAAGGATTAATGGAAGAGATGTGTGTGTGTTATACAGCACAGAATACCTATCCCTATGACTAAAATTAAGTGCAATGTACATAGCATGCGTATGAAAAGAGTAATTCAGCACCACATAGTGCAAGTGCACGCTACGCCGCCAGAAAAGGGTGAAGGCAATCAAGTTTTTGCCCTTGGAAAGAGTATTCTATATAGCATTAATGTACTAGAAGTTGAAAATCATTATTATATATATAATAGAATGAAAGGTATCCCCTAAATCATCTATTCCATCCACATCCATCCCTCACTATTCACTGTACAGTTGAATTGTGTATGAGTGAGTACGTTGCTCTATTAATACAAATGTACATGGCTACAGGTAAGGTAGTTGTAGTACCTCTATAATCTACGTTACCTGTATCCTTTTGCATTATTCCCCTTCAATAATTTTGAGAATATTGGGGAATAGGGGAATCCACACTCGCCATCATAATCTCCTACAATAATTAGTCCACTACTCGGCGAATAGAATGTAAAGGTCATAAGATGGTAAACCAAGTAAGCATTTGAAGACCAAATGTAGTACAGCTTTATAACACCTACCAATAAATAGGCTGCACTACATAATTCCTTTCACAAAATTGCCTAATTTTCATAAATGTAAGAAAGTAGCAAAAACAAAGCCAAAAACCAGAATACTGAAAACATAAAAATACTAATGGATTACAACATCGAGGCTAATAAACCCTTGGTAAGCAAAATAGCAAATTAAAAACGTTTCGTAAGCAAAAACGGAATTAAAAGCAGCATCATGAAAAAATACGCACATACACATTTTTTTTACTGCACATCTTAATTTTTACTCATGTAGTAATTAACATACTTATAACCTCCCTGCTAAGTCAGAGCAATATTTAAATGCATAGGTGCTTATTCTGCTTATGCAAGACGAATTTGAAGTGTACGTCAAAGGTCATGAAGGAGTTGACCGATTGATGCATCATAAGTTTGAAGGCATTATCTTGATTATCTCAAACCGATCTTGAGTTATCGTATCATGCATACAGACGTACACAAGGAACATATAAACTGCTAGCATAGCAATGTTCCTTGAGACGTATAATAATTTGCATGCATATTACGGAACTTAACAAACTGTACAGAATTTCAATCCCATTGTGTGGTGGTCCGGCTCTTTACTTTACTCCAGGCGTGCGATTTGTCCTATATTTTGTGAGAGTAGGGAGATTTTTATGT